>CAUYUJ010007224.1:492500-575000 GCA_963575745.1 Prorocentrum cordatum | reverse complement strand
AGTAGTAGTAGTGGTAGACATAGTGGTAGTAGTAGTAGTAGTAGTAGTAGTACTAGTAGTAATAGTAGTAGTAGTAGTAGTAGTAGTAGTAGTAGTAGTAGTAGTAGTACTAGTAGTAGTAGTAGTAGTAGTAGTAGCAGCAGCAGTAGTAGTATTAGTAGTAGTAGTAGTAGTAGTTGTAGTAGTAGTAATAGTCGAAGCAGTATTAGTAGTGGTAGTGGTAGTAGAAGTAGTCGACTAGTAGAAGTAGTGGTGGTGGTAGTAGTAGTAGTACAAGTAGTAGTAGTAGTAGTAGTAGTCGTGGTAGTAGTAGTAGTAGTAGTGGTAGTAGTAGTAGTAGTAGTAGTAGTAGTAGTAGAAGTAGAATTAGAAGTCGTAGTAGTGGTAGTGGTAGTAGTAGTGGTAACCGTAGTAGTAGTCGTCGTACTAGTAGTAGCAGCAGTAGCTGTAGTAGTAGTAGAACAATAAGTAGTAACTGTGGCAGAAGCAATACGAGTAGTAGTAGTAGTAGTAGTAGTAGTAGTAGTAGGTACTGGTAGTAGTAGTGGTAATCGTAGTAGTAGTCGTCGTCGTAGTAGTAGCAGTAGCAGTAGTAGTAGTAGTAGTCGTAGTCGTAGTAGTAGTAGTAGTAGTAGTAGTAGTAGTAGTAGTAGTAATCGTAGTAGTAGTAGTAGTAGTAGTAGTAGTAGTAGTAGTAGTAATGGTAGTAATGGTAGTAGTAGTAGTAGTAGTAGTAGTAGTAGTAGTAGTAGTAGTAGTAGTAGTAGTGGTAGTAGTAGTAGTAGTAGTAGTAGAAGAACAAACAATACTAGCTGTGGCAGTAGCAATACTAGTAGTAGTCGTAGTAGTAGTAGTAGTAGTAGTAGTAGTAGTAGCAGCAGTAGTAGTAATAGTAGTAGTAGTACACCGCCGTGACAAAAGATTATGCGGTTTTATGATATGGTGGAATCTCCTATCCCTCTGAAGATTCCTAACATTGACATGCGTCGTCCGCGATCCCGCGGAGTAATTCGTCTACCTCTAATTAATAACATTGCTATCTCAAAACAGGATCGGAAATTACTCCGCCCATTCCTGTATGAAAAACGGGACGGGATGCGTGTCCACGCGGAGTAATTTCTACTCCGCCCACTCCGTTTACTCCGCCAGTCTTGAGTCATGTTGAATGAAGACCGCATAATACTTTTGTCACGGCAATGTAGTAGTTGTTGTTGTTGTCGTAGTAATGGTAGTACAACATGTTAATATAATTGTTTTTGTTATTGATAATCGTAGTACTAGCAGTAGTAACAGTAGTAGTAGTAGTAGTAGTAGTAGTAGTAGTAGTAGTAGTAGTTGTAGTAGTAGTAGTAATACGTACTCAGAAAGCTGCTTGAGTATTATTAATTCCCGTCCGCAGCTTACTGGTGGAAATAGTTGACACTAGTTCTGGTCGCACTCATCCTCCTCCTCCTCCTCCCTCCTACCTCCTACTCCTTCTCCTCCTCCTCCTCCTCCTCCTCCTCCTCCTCCTCCTCCTCCCCCTCCTCCCCTCCCTCCTCCTCCTCCTCCTCCTCTTCCTCCTCCTCGCCACTTTCGAAGGTTGCTGGGGGCCAGAGGGGTGCTGAGCAAAGGCCACATGCAAGGGTGCTGGGATAACGCTTCCAGGTGCTAAATGCGTCATCGTTTCACCGGAAGGTGGGGGGTCCTCAAGTGCTGGATGAGATTGGTGCTCACGTGCCCTCCTTTCTCGCGAGCTGCTGCACGAGGAGGTTTGTTCGGACGGGCCGGCCCCGCCAGAACGGAGGCACGGGCCTCGCACGCTCCGCCTGGTCTGGCAGCCCTTGCACCAAGGACTCCCGGGTGGCCCCCGCCCCTCGGCGAGCGACCCACCGCATCAGACGCTGCCGCGAACGGCGCTCCGCCTACAAGCGCACTCCTTTCTTGCCGTCGCTCTGACGTCCCTTCACCACGCCTTTTTCGGTCTCGTGTGTTTCTTGTTTGCTCGATGATCTAGGATGCTCCTCGATGGTCCTCGCCGAAAAAATGCACACGTCCGAGCGATGCCAAGCTGCAGGATTCGTGGACGCACGCCTGTAAACAGCGATACCAAATCATCCCTTCCCACGTGTGCTCGAGGGGCGCAGTTCGATGATCGATGATCGATCGAAGGAGGGGTCGTAACAAATCCGAGCTGCCGCCCACCATGAGCATGGGAGACGCCTCCCGCCAGCCCCCCTTTGAGGAGATTATGGTGAGAGGAAGTTGTCGATCACCAGGTAAACCCTCCAACGAAACGCCCTGAGGAAAACACCTTAAGTTGGTTCTGGGTCTTGGAGGTCTCTTGCGGCGTCTCGAAAGCTTCCTAGGTCGTCTTGGAACCATCTCGGAAATCTCGGACCGATCGTTCGGCGATTCGGAGTCCTCCAGGCCCCGAGGACCATGGGCCCCCAGGAGCGTGTTTTTTTAGGTTCAAGCAAATTTACGTGAACGGCGTTCGCACCCCCCCCCCCCGCGCCCCTCTTCCACCGAATGCTAGCGTGCAAGTGCCTTAGTGCCTCGCGCCTTGAGTGATTTCTGCACGTGCACGTCGTTTGCGGCTTGCTTCAGGTTCAGCCCGCCCCCCATCCGTGCAGGTAAACTTGCCGGAGCCTAAAAGAAAAGAGGGACCACTCTTGAAAACGTACCACACGTAGTCGTGCGGCCGGCCTAAGCACGATAATTCAAAAGACTCGCCAGCCAAAAGCCTCAATCCGCCTACCCCCGCTTGCCGGGAGACAGAGGGTCCGCGCGACACTTCGTGTCCCCAGCGAGCCTGCAGAGGGCCTCGGAGCCTCAGAAGACGTCCTCCGCGGCGTGCCAGATGCTTGAGGAACCCTTTGCGATGGGTTGCGAAGGGCTCCAACGCGCCGCACAGGCCTCAGAACATTCCGGCCTCATAACAGCCCCGAAGACGCCCGAGCCGGGCCCCAGGAGGACCCACGATGCGGCATCAGAAAGCGCAATCATGAATCTCCCATCTGTTTTTGACAGATTGTTGCATGCCCGCCTTTTCTGGGTTCTGACATTCCGAGGTGGCCCGGGAAGCCACCAAGACTGTCCTGACACGAGCGAAGAGGCCACCAAGAGGGCCATGCAATGGCCTGAGGGGATCCCAACAGAACTGCCCGAGAGGCCCTCAGGAAGTCCCCAGGAGGGGCGAGAGAGATCCGAGAGGGGGTCCGGGAGCCCTCTCCGACAGGACGGCCGCCAGGACGCCCAGCACATGCCCCCGAAGAAGCCCCCGAGAAGGCTCCCGAGGGCGTTCCCGGGAGCACGGGAGCGGCTTCCACAGAGAGGCCGCCGCCGAGGTCCACGAGCCCCGGGGGAGGGGAGGACAAGTCGGCAAGGTGTCTGCGCAGGCAGCACGGCCCGAGACATCAAAGAGCACACGCGAAAGCAGCAGGGCAGAAGCTGCACATCTCCACTTCTGGGGGTCGGCGGGCTGGCGTGAGGCCGTCGAGGTGCAATGCTCGCCAGCCGGCCACGACAAGCACATCGCCAACGGCACGAGCCTAAATGTTCAGCGTCGGGTGTCTTCTGTCATGCGTGTCGGCGTGGGTCTTCAGAGGGCGACGCCACGTGCCAAGTCGGGCCGAACCGGCCCTCCTCTGTCCTTCCTCTGCAGGGGGTCGAGAAGGCGCGGTTCCGCCGCAGAAGCTTCCCATCAACAGCGCCCACATGGAGCGTACCCCTCGCGCACATGGCTGCAAAGGGTGATGATCGATGGGGAGGGGGAGGAAGAGGATGGAGAGCAGAGGGAGGCACACCGACGGGCACAAGATGACCTGCAGGTCGAATCCGAGAGAACTCCGTCGACAACGGTGAAACTGCCCGGCTGTAGTCCGGGGCCCCAGGCGGATGGCGCCGGAGCCGTCGCGGGCACTCTACTATAGAGGGCTGCGCGCGCCCGCCGTGCAAATCTGCACGTGCCTGGCCCGCGAGGGAGGGGAGGAGAGGAGGGGAGAGAAGGGAAGGGGTGGCTTGGCGCCGGGCAGCCAGAGAATGCTGCAGGCCTCTCTCGGTGGGCCCCGACGACCCGCGCCGACTGCGGCGCCCGTGCCAACGCGGAAAACACGGTTGGCCTGGTGCGACGAGCGCAAGGGGGGGCAGGAAGGTCGAGAGCCAATGCCAGCGTGCCCAGGGAAGTGCGGCGTTGGGCCGTGGGGTGGAAGGTCGGCTCCTGGTGCGGGTGCGCGTCGCACCTGTCCCAGGAAGCACACACCCTAGCCTTCCAGACTGGCGGGCTGATTCGGCAGCCGCCCTTCCCCTACACCCTCTCCATGCTATGCTGACCTCCCATCCATGCGAGGTTCCGAGGTTTTCACTGCGGTTCCACCAGAAGTCTCGATCCCTTTCCCAGCACCCGCTTCTCATCCGTTCCGTTTCTGGACGGTCCCAGGGCCAGGCGAGGGCCCCATGGAGGCCGCAAACGGTCGAACATTTTTCGCGGTGATCTCTTCACGATTCGAGCATGTCTGGGCCCCCTGCCCTCCCCACAGGCGGACCGATGGCCGATACCTGCTGGCTCCACGACGCAACGCGGTCGCCAGGGGGGGGGGGCAGACATGGCTTCATGGTGGTCGCCGCCCAGCCTGCCTCGCAGCGGCTGGAAAACAGGCGTGGCAGCGGTCGCAGGCCGCTCCGTCCTTGCACCCGCGCGCCTTGCGCACGTACTTGCAGGGCGCCTGGCACGCGTAGGGGTGGCCCACGGAGCCGACGCTCAGCACCGCCCTGCTGCTCCTCGGGACGCCCACGCCGTCCGGCGGCGCGGTCTCCTGCCTCGCCGCGGCGAAGTTGGCCTTCCTAACGGGGCCCTGGCCGGGCGGCGCTGCGGTGCCCACGGGCGCGGGCGGCGGCGGCGGCGGCGGCGGCGGCGCGGGCTCCGCCGCGGGCTGCCGGAACGGCATCCACTGTGGCGGCTTCTCGGCCAGCGCGCCCCACTGCCATGCTGGCGGCGCGTGGGGCGCTGACGACAGGCGGCCCTCCGGCGACGGCGTGCGGATGCGGGTCCATGCCGCGACAGGGGACGCCCCGGCCATGGCCACAGAGGACAGCGCGTGCGCGGCGGACGCGCTGTCGCCGCAGGCGCCGCTGGCCGCGCCCCGCACGGGCGCCCTGCGGGCGTCCTGGTGGTCGTGGCCCCTGGGGGTGCTGGCCTCCACCAGCACGCGGTCGTCGATGCGCGGCTCGAGCTGGAGGCACACGGCAGCGCGGCCCCGGTCCCGCGGGGCAGTGCTGGCGCAGGCGGTGTCCGCTGCGCGTTCACGCTGACCGAGGGCAGACGGGCTGCCGCGCGCGCGGTCGTCGAGGCCGTCGGGCAGGTCCATCACCTTCCAGGCGGACGTAGCGCAGTTTAGCAGGCCGTTGGACGTCCGCGTCGGTGTCGGCGACGTCGGCGTCGGCGACGGATCTGGGGTGCGCCAGCCGCGGCTCAGCCCGGGCGGGGCGCGAACCCGCACGCTGACGAGCTGGCTCGGCATCGCTGCACCAATCCGCGTCGGCGACGGGTCCGGCGTGCGCCAGCCGCGGCTGAGCCCGGGCGGTGCGCGCACCCGCACTGTGACGTGCTGGCTCGGCACTGCTGCGCCAGACAGGGCGGCTCTGCAGCTCTTCGGCACGCTGCTGCCATCTGGCGGCGCGCACTCTGGCCTCGTCATGGCGGGCCTCGCTTCCCTGGCGGGCGCCCCGCCAAGCGGCACTGCAGTGGCCAGGAGCGGCGCCGCCGGCCGTGGCAGCGTGGCGGGCTCCGCCGCAAACTGCGGAGCCCACTGCGGCGGCATCTCGGCCAGCGCACCCAGCCGCCACGCCGGCGGCGCGTGCGGCGCTGGCGCGCAGGCCTCCGGCGACGGCGTGCGGATGCGGGACCATGCCGCTCCCGCACGGGAGACGGGGGACAGCGCGTCCACTGCAGACGCGCTGTCGCCGCAGGCGCCGCCGGTCGCGCCCCGCCTGGGCGACCCCAACGCCTGGCGCCTGGAGGTGCTGGCCGTGCTGGCCTTGGACCCCCCCGCGGACTTCTCCCTCGCCTCGCTGACGATGTCTTTCCAGCCGCGGCGGAGCCTCCTGGCCGCGGACCGGACCTGCCTGTCGGCGTGGTCCTTCAGGGGCTGGGTGAGCAGGCCCAGCTGCGTCGCCCTCAGCAGCGCCACCGTCGCGGGCACGGCGGAGAGCGCCTCCAGGATCTCGCACACGGCGCCTGCGTCCTTGGGGACACCAAGGAGGTACCGATGATGAATGCTACTCCTCAGACCTTTCCCTGGGTGCGGCGTTCTGATTAAAATTTCGAAGC
This sequence comes from Prorocentrum cordatum, assembly GCA_963575745.1. Taxonomy (NCBI): domain Eukaryota; class Dinophyceae; order Prorocentrales; family Prorocentraceae; genus Prorocentrum; species Prorocentrum cordatum. The sequence continues at coordinate 568,690 of CAUYUJ010007224.1, read as the reverse complement.
GAATCCACCCGTGGCGACGAGGGCCCCCCATGAGGCCCAAAACGGAGGACACGACGGACCCAGACATGCGATGTTCAGAATTCTGTTCAGTGTGGGGCCCCTGAAAGTGGTGACCCCTCCCCCAAGCCGGTTTTTCATTTAATTGTTTGACAACCTACCAAGCCACCCCAACACAGTCCGAAGACCCGAATTTCGGTTTGGGGGAGGTACGGGTTCCACACATATTTGTTCAATATTCCCCGGCCCGCCCCCCCTGGCAATGGGAGGCCAGGGTGTTCTTGGAGTTCCCTCGGTCGCACAAGCCGTATCAAAATGACACTTCAGATGACTAAGAAACGTTTGGCCTTTTAGCATCGATGGATATGTACAGCATGTGGCTCTCCATACGCGTTCACATAAGCATGGCATAATCGCAAGCATGCGCACACGCATGCTACTGACGAGGAAACGGGGGCCTCCTCGATCCTCGCCCCCTCCTCCTCGCCACCCGCGTCCTTATTCATCTCTCCATTCTTCTCTTCCCGCTGCTGCTCCTCGTCCGATTCACCATGCTCCTCTTACTCCTCTTGCCGCTAAATATGCTCCTCCTCATCCTCATCATTTCCTCTTCCTTCTCCTCGTGCACTTCTTCGGCCCTCTCCCCATCCTCCCCCTGCAGCCATCCTCGCCTTTTCTCTCCCTCCTCTTCTGTGTTCCCCGCATCGCCAGATTTACTCCCTTCCTCCTCTTCCTCAGCCTCCTCCTCCCCCTTTTCCCCCTCCGCTCCCTCGTCCTCCCCCCCCCCCCGCTCCTCCTCGGCGTCGTCGTCCTCCTCCTCATCCTTGTGATCGCTCCCTCTCTCTCTCTCTCTGTCTCTCTCTCTCTCTGTCTCTCTTCCCCCCCCACTCATTGATTGTCCTTGTTGTCTTGTCATACCTATTCGGCGACCCGGCGTTCCAAGACGATCCACGAGGTCCTCGATCCCCCCCCTGGTGGACATTTAACTTTAAGAACTACGGCTTGCTGAAAACCATATGAGGTGTTGGCTGTGGCGGTTGCGGTGGTAGAAGCGGAGGCCCCACCAACACCGCCACGCCCATTACCCAATGGCGATGGAAAGGTATTGGCGGTGGTGGTGATGGTGGATGTGTTGGTGGTGATAGCAACAACAGAAGGATTATCCACAATATGCTGATGGGGTCGCACTCACAATCGTCGCAACCAGTTGTGCCGCCCCCAGTGACCTTGAAAGGGTGCGGGGGAATTGGTGTAGTATGTAAATCAGTGGTGGAAACAACCGTGGACGTATCAACGGGTGTTGGCGAATGTCGCGGTAGTGGTATTGGGGATCGCCTCCAGCGCCACCGCGGTCACCGCCTGCCACACGCAGTGTTGGCCGCGGGATAGGAAGGGGAGCAGGGGGGAGCTCTGGTGGTGGCGGAAGTTGTGGTGGCGGCACAGACAACAGCAGCGGACGCATTCGCAGAAACTGGTGGCGTGACGCTGGTGCGTCGACCACCACCACGGCCGCTACTGCCATCCTACATGTGCACAACGTTCGGTGATGCGACGTAGGTGATGGCGGTGGCGGCGGTGGTTGAACCAGCCGCACACGTACTATATAACTTGGTAATGGTGGCACTGTGGGCACCGAAACCACCACAACCATTACCCTCACCACCGCCGCCACCCTCTTACCAAAAAAGGGTGGTGGTGGTGGCAGCGGGGTAGTGGTGATGGCGAGGTGGTTGCGGTGATAGAGGCGATGGTGGCGGCGGGTAGTTGCACCGTCAGTGCAGGTACTCGTGGACTTGAGTGTTGGCGTTGGTAGGATGGCGTCGCATCCACCATCGCATACACCGTTGCGGCCGCCATGCTTTGCCGAGAAAGGGTAATGGCGGTGACGATTGGGCAGGATGGTGGCGGTGGTTGATGTACTTGTGGTGGTTGCTGCAACTGCAACAGCTTTCGCAACTGCACAGTTTTACCATCATCCCCCTTTCTCTCTTTCTGCTGGCCATCCACTTTCCTCGATGGAGGTGCTGGTGGTGGTGGGAGGGGATCGCATCCACCACCACAACCACCACCACCACCTCCTTTACTCGGGAGGGGTATTGGTGGTGGTGGTGGTGGGGTCGGATGTGCGGCGGTGTAGGCAATTGTGATGGCGGCTGTTGCATCCGCTTCATCAGTGTCGACAGCTGTTGGTCTTCGTGGTGTTGGAAGGATTTGCACAACCGCCACCGTCTCCATTCCTGACTCAACACGGGTAGCGGCGGTGGCGGTGTGGTGTAACATCGTTGCTGATAACCCTTGTAGGAGTGAGTGGTGGTGTTCGGCAGTCGTACAGGTACTCGTTCGTAGAATGTGGAGGTGTCGATGGTGGTGGCGCTGGGAGCGCCTTCACCAACGCCGCCAGCATCACCACCGCCACCATCACCCTGGCCCAAAACGGGTGGAAGTGGTGGCGGTGTAGTCTTGGTTGTTGGTGGTGGTGGAGGCGTGGTGGCATCAGCTGCAGCATGAATAAAAGCACCCGTAGAAGTGAATGGTGGTGGTGGTAGGATGGCCGAATCCACTACCATATCCACCACCACCAGCGCCTTGGCCAAAGAAGGGTCGCGGCGGCGGCAGCGGAGTAGTTTTGTTGTGGGGGGTCGATCCATATTCCGTCCAAGGAAGAGCAACATATTTTGGAAGAAAGGAAAAACCTGCCGTGATGAAATACAATGGAGCCCCTTTTGTAATACGGTGTTAATAGAACTCCTTTTGCGGAGGGTCTCAACACAACTCCTTTTTGTGAAAGACTTCAATCGAATTCCTTGTGTGGGAAATTTCAATGATACTATGGGGGCAGAAAGAACCTTTGGATAAAGAGTCAAAGGTCCATGGGCCGGTGGAGGTCCAAGCGCGGAGCTTGGCCATGGATATCAGCGCCGCCCTCATCAGAGAAGGAATCCTCCAGGGTCTGCAACCTTCTGGTCGTATTCCTTAACCAGGGCCCCCACCATAGTCCTTTTTGTACAGGATTCCAATATGATTCCTTTCGTCGGGGATTTCAGTATACTTCCTTTTGTAAGGATTCTCCATACGTCTCATTTTGTACAAGATTTCAATCGAATTACTTCGGTAGAAGATTTCAATGGGAATCCTTTTGTCGAGGATTTCAATCGGATTCCATTGTCAAATGGGATTTCAATCAAATTCCTTGTGTAGACGATTTCGCCACAATGTAAGGCGTAAAGGGTTTCATTCGGATTCCTTATGTAAAAGATTCCAGTACGTTTCCTTTCGGACAGAATTTCGATCGGATTCCTGTTGTAACGGGTTTCAATACGATTCCTTTTTGCCGGGGGTTGCCATCGAATTCATTTGGTAAAAAGGAATTCAATAGGATTCCTTGTAAAAAAGACTTCAATCGAATTCATGTTGTCGGAGATTTCACTCGGATTCCTTTTTTGATAAGATTTCAATTCGTTTTTTGGACATGGATCTACCAGAATCTCGTTTGCCCAAGTTGGCAGCAATTCTTTGCTTGTTTGTTTGTTTTGTGTGAAAAAGCATACATTTAAAATCAACAAAACCAAATTTCTCCTGTGCCCCCCTCGGGAAATACAGAGATTTCGGCTGGCGTGCATCTTCAGAGAGTATTAAGCGAAACTGTGGTTTCTGGTTGTTTGCGCTGGGTTCTATATATATATATATATATACATACATACACATGTTTCGCTTGATACTTTCTGGCAGCGCACGCCAGCGGAACTAATGTGATAAACATCTAAGGGGTTCACAGGCGGAACCAGAATGTTCGATTGTTTTCTGTGTTGGAGAATTTTGTAGCACACAATATAATTATGTGGGACAGGAAATTATGCTGGAACTCTGATGAAGCAGACTGGCAGACTCCGTTTGTAGAGGATTTCGATAGAACTTCTCTCGTTGCGGATTTTGTAGAGGATTTCAATAAAAATCTTGTCAGTAGAAGGCTTCAATGGGATTCCTTGCGTAAAGAACTTCGTTCGGATTCCAGTTGTAGAGGATTTCGATATAACTGCTTTTGTACACGATTTCACTCGGATTCTTTTTTGTCTGGGATTTCAATAAAAATCTTTTTTTTGTAACACCGATTTCAATAGGATTCCTTTTTGTAAAGGATTTCAATAGGATTCCTTCTGCACAAAAACTCGATAGGATCCCTTTGTGTAGAAGATTTGAACAGGATTCCTTCTGTACAGGGTTGAATTACACATTGATTTCTTTTGTGGCGGATTTGCAAGTTGATCCTTTTTGTGGCGGATTTGCAATTTGATTCCTTGTGTAGTGGGCATGTTCATTCCATATGTTGCGGGTTTGCAACTTTACTTTCTGTAGCGCGTTTACAAATGCATGTCTTGTGTGGTAGATTATCATGTTGATTAATGTTGTATCTGGTCCGCAGTATAAGCCCTTCGACGGCGGATCCGTTGTATGGCGATACGTTTACGACGGCGTCGACGACCAGAAGGGGCCCCACCAACATGTTGAACTTGTTTCCCACGACGGGAACTCCCAGACGACCCGTTCTGTTCAGTGTGGGGCCCCTGGAAGTCGCGACCCCCTCCCCAGGGCCGAGTTCTCATCTAATTGCTTGAGTGCCTGCCAACAGCCACCCCAACACAACCCGAAGGCCCGAATTTCGGCTTGGGGGAGGCACGGGTTCCACAGGCATTTTTCCCAATCTTCCCCGATCCCCCCCCCCCCTACCTCACTGGAAATGGAGGTCCAATTGAGGCCTCGGGGTTGGGTTGGGGTGCTTTGGTGGGTGGTGATGCTATGGTGCTATAGCTGCACCCCAGGCACAGCAGGCCACAAACCTGCCGCCGTGCTGTCCTGTGCGACGCGAGCACGCCTGGGCCCAGGGGGCCAGAAAGTTAGACGAGCGCGTTCCATGACTCGCCAAAGTAGCTGCTCGCAAAATGCGTGGACTCGCCGCGGGGGATCCGCGATCCACTACATCGAGGCAAACGTGTGTTTTCTTGTCGGACGCTTGCGAGTCATTAGGCACTCTGCGAGTAGTGGAACGCGCTCGGTGATCTGTACCTCTTCCCCCATCAGGGTCCTCGGCTGGCGTGGCGCGGAGCCGCGCCGCCAGCGCCGCCAGCTGCTCCCGCGGCGCGTTCGGGGAGCCCACCGGCAGCGCCTGGGAGGCTCAAGGGGCGGGGTTCTAACACAGACCTCCTCGCGCTGCAAACAAATCACGACGGGAGGTTTTTCTCTATTTTCAGTCTCTGGGGGCCCTTGCTGGGCCTCGGGAGCGTCAAAAACGATGCATGCAAACCAGTCCCCGGGAACCGGTCCAACCTTCTGAGGGCCACGCCATGAAACATCACGACGTCGGATTAATCGGATTTACGCTTGAACCCCTCAGGACCCCAGCCCCAGGACCCCTCCGTCGGGACCCCATCCCTTGGGACCCTGCCCCTCAGGAGCCTATCCCCCAGGACCCCCCATCGCTCAGGACCCCATCCCTCAGAACGCGAGTATATTCTGAGGACCCCCCCCTGAGGACCCTGTCCCTCAGGACACCCTCTCTCAGGGCCCCATCCTAAGTCCCCATCCCTCAGGAGGTAAATATATGATCCCGGGCTCTGGGCCTACGCCCCCCCCCTACCCCCCCGATGTAATGGGCCTCAGGGTCCCTCGGGCCCCTCCCCCCCCCCCCTGGATGGGATGGGGGGAAACGACGACGACGGCGACGACGACGACGACGACGACGATGAAGACACCGTCCGCTCCAGCTCCCTGAAGCACCGCAACACCACGCCACGCCCAGAGGGAGGCGACGACGGGGAAAACACCGTCGACGACGTTGTTGCTCCTCCGCCTCCTCCTCCTCCTCCTCCTCCTCCTCCCATTCCTCCTCCTCCTCCCATTCCTCCTCCTCCTCCTCCTCCTTCTCCTCCTCCTCCTCCTCCTCGTCCTTTTCCTCCTCCTCCTCCTCCTCCTCCTCCTCCTCCTCCTCCTCCTCTCTTCCAACTCCTCCGCCTCCTCCTCCTCCTGCTCCTCCTCCTCCTGCTCCTCCTCCTCCTCCTCCTCCTCCTCCTCCTGCTCCTACTCCTCCTCCTCTTCCTCCTCCTCCTGCTCCTCCTCCTCTCAAGCCATTTCGGCCTGCAGCTGCCCCATGGGGCCGCGCGCGGGGCCGAGGCGACACGGCGCGAACCGTCGGCGGTGGCAGGCGCCGGGGCGCCAGCTGCACGCCGGCCCGCGGCTTGAGGGGGGCGGCCAGTACGTGCCGCTGCTGAAGCTCGTGCTGCTCGAATGTTGAGTGGGGCGAGGTCGAGGCTGGCAGGGTGACAACGCGTGGGGGACGACGCCGCCGCCCTGGCGACGCACTCCCCCGCGATCGGCAAGCAAGGCCCAAGCTCCGAACGCCAAAGGCAAGAAGGCTACGCAGTATATTGTTTGTCCTGTGTGTCCAATGGGCAGTGGTAATTGGGTTTACTGCAACAGGATGGGCAAGCCAGGATGGACCAATTGCAAGACATGCGGACATACGTGCAAGGATCCAGCAGTCAACAGTGCAGAGGGTGACCAGCAGAGCGAGACCAGCAACAATGCCATGGTCGAGTTCATGCGGAAGCAATACCTCCAGGCCCAAGCTGATAGCGACCAGGCTAAGCTGGACGAGATTGCAGCGGCGTGCCCAGAGGCAGTACCCGCAGCTCCTGCAGTACCCACAGTACCGTCCACAGGACAATTACTCCAGCAGGCAGTCGCAGATCTCAACCGAGTGCAGAAGTACCACGCCAAGCTCGCCAAGCAACTGCAGCGAGCCACCGAGTACAGAGACGACGTGCTTAGGAAGCTCGGCGAGAACATGGTGGAGCTTTCAGATGCCAAGAAGTCCTTCGCGGAGGCGCAGGCGGCAGTCGGCGACAACAGCGATGAGCGGAGCAAGACTGTCGAGAAAGCAGACGAGGATGAGGAGTTCCCCACGCTATCGCAAGACGAGATCGCCCTGCTGGACGCCAACCAAAAGAAATAATACGAAACCATCCGAGGCGAATTCCAGAAGGCGCGAGAGTATATCCAGCAGAAGAAGGAAGCCGGCATCCATGCCAAGAAGTCCCTGGAGAGGGCCACCAACCTGCGCAACACGGCGCAGGCAGCTAAGAAAAGGAAGGCCGCTGCAGGAACACAACAAACAGAAGTACCAGGAAGAGAAGCAGGTAAAGCTCAACAAGACAAAATACGACCTGAAGTACCTCGAGCAGCAGAACCTGATGTGGCCTTGGCTTCTCAGCATGACCTCGCTGACTCCGGCCACATCGAGCAGTACCTGGCACAGCTGGCGAAGGTCAAAGCGAGGACGCGTAAAGCACCGGCGGCACGCCAATCAGGAGCCGCGGCGGCAGCGTCAGTACCATCGACCGCGTCAAAGCCAGCGCAACCCAAACCAGAAGCAGCAGAATATCAAGAGCGAGGGTAACCGTAGCGAGACACTGAACGGCGACCTCCGCAATATCTGAGGGCTGGCTCAGAACGGGGATGAGCCTAATCCTGTCCAAGGTACAGGCTCAACCCTACTCTCTGCTGCCCTGAGTCAGGAGCCCAGAGGCTGCGGCAGGTCTGTTTGGTTCGACGACGAGGTGAACATCATTGAGTTGAGTAGTTTTTTCTCGCACAGATGATGATGGGCAACACCCCGCAGAGTCGAGATCGAGTATTGCTTGAGGGAGAGGATAACGTGGGCCAAGTACCTAGTAGTGGGAATCTTGCCGTCACGGACTCCAAGAGCATGCAGAATTCCAAGGGCAGCAAGCAGACTGTCACCCTTTTCGTGGCCAACTGTGCCCAGCACAATGAGGCCGCCAACCAATTCATAGAGGATCGCAAGCACTACGATATGACCGCATTGTGCGAACATCACCTACGCGGACCTGCCGATGAGGTCGCGGCGACCAGGCTGATGCGCCAAGGATGGCGCCCCCACGGCACATGGACACCAGCAAAACAGTCGCCGCGATCACGCAAAACAACCTTGGGAGGCACGTGCGTATTGCGCCGACGACATCATGATACGCGAGTCCATATGCCAGACGCCACAGGACACAGCATCTTTGCCAAGGAGGTCCGTGATATCCCGATCGTCATATGGAGGCTCAAGGGCCAGGACGTGGCGATCATCACAAGATACCTCACCGCTTCCATCGGCTTCTCAGGTGAGAACATCAAGAAGATGCGGCACCTCCTGCAGATCGTCAGGAGTCTCGGAATCGGCCATGGCTAGTGTGCGGGGATTTCAACGACGCGCCGCAGGAGCTGGCAGACACACCATGGTTGAAATTGCTGGGAGGCGCAGTCGTCGTGCCCCAGAGCGTCTCACACACCTGCAGCAGCGGATCAGGACGGTTGATTGATTACGCCATTGTACCACCACACTGTCGACCCCTACTACGAACATTACGTGCTGAGCATGCAGTACCATGGTCTCCTCACATCGGCATCGTGATTGAGCTTTGGGCCAAACCACCGCAAATTACCATTCGCAAGCCCATGCTGACTGCCAAGAGGCCGATCCCAACAGTGGAATTAAGACGCGAGAGAGGACTCAAACGTCAGCAGCGAGATCGGCAACAGCATCAACAACTCCAAGCACACGGAGACACAATCGACACCATAGATGACGGCCTGCTCGACACGTACTTCAAGGCAACAGTGCCTATGCAATGCGACGGCAACTTATGGGGCGACATACGCAACGGCGAACGCGACGTCAATATCAAGGAGGCCCCGCAGTGGATCCAGGATTCCATGGCTTACCAGCAGGACCCAAACATGAGCGACGTGTTGGGCCAGCTCTACGGCGGGTGGGCGAACGCGGCCGAAAGAATGCTGGCTACCAACACAGAAGCTCCGATACGGCCACGAGCGCGGCGAGGGCAGCCCACGCAGTGCGTTGAGATACCGTACACGCACCACGTCGATGGCAAAAAGGATGGTGACGCCAAAGCAGATCAACGACGGCGTCATAGCATGAACTGGAATACGCTACATCAGAAGTGCCGCAATGGCGAGCTCCTGTTACGCAGCCATCCTAAAGATAGTGAACAGCATCCCCAGGCGATATGCAGCATCATTGAGGCAATGGTCGACCAGATTCAGCAGAGCGAGCAGACGAACGCAGCGGGGGTGGACTACCTTGACCAGCAGGCCTGCCAGCTTGCACTACGAGCCACACGGCTACGACATGATGAAGACCCAGACGTCACAATTGAAAACATCGGCGAATAGACAGAAGCAACGGGGGCTACACGAGTCCGAGCTGAATGGCATGGGCGACAAGCTTGGACAGGCACCCGTGAACAAGTATCACAGTGGGTGCGCTCGGCGCTACCGAACAGCATGAAGGACGCGCGCAGATATTTGAGCGAACACGAGCGACCAGACCTACCAGACACGGCAGATTATCCCATCGCTCAGCAGGAGACTGGAGCATTACGAAAGCCACTGACTGCCGAGCTGGCATGTGGCGAACGCGATGCCAGCGACATCACCAAGAAAGCGGAATACACCAAGCCATGCAAGAAAAACCGTGAAGCAGCTCAAGTCGAACGACCGCAGAACAGGCAGTCTGACCCCGAGGATCTGGAGGCAGCAATACCCAAGTCCAGTCCAACGACGGCAAGAGGAGCTGACCAATGGCAACCACCCGAAATACGAGCTCTGCCTGCAGAAGCCAAGCAGAGCCTCGTGAATCTAACCAACTTGTGTGAGAAGAAGCTCAGCTGGCCGTGCCAGTTTTACCCCGTCTGGCACCGCATACTGGCCAAGGCAGGGTCGAACACAGCAGGAGAAGAACAACCGATTGGCTTACTACCCTTCCAAGCGCGGCTATGGGGTAAGATGGCAAAACAACAGGAATGCAAGCGCGGCTATGGGGTAAGATGGCAAAACAACAGGAATGCAAGAAATGGCGGGCTACTGGGACGCGGCCATCCAAGGCTCATCAGCGTTAAGAGCAGCACTCCTCTCCATGGCATTGGGCGAAACCAGTGCGAAGCTCAGGTGCACCTCCTACGGCACGTTCTACCTGGACTTGGAGAAATTATACGGCAGCGTGGACCTCAGCATACCCATCAGACGGGCTATGCAATTGGACTACCCGAGGGTCAACCTGTACATGAGCACGTTGATGTACTTGTCCCCAAGAGTGGCACGGGCATGCCAAGATCACGCAGCACCGCTAAGTCAATGGAACGGCATCGTGGCAGGATGCCCTGCGGCCAACCGCGCTGCCCGAGCCATGATCTACACCATGCTGGACATCACCCTCAGGGCAGCACCGCTGGCAATCACACGGGAGTTCGTGGACGACCTACATGCGCGAGTCGAAGGAGCTGAAGCCGACTTCAAGGCGCAGTTCCCCAAGGCTATTGACACGCTGGTCCAGGCATGCTTGGACTCCAAGTTGGCGGTCTCAAGCATGTCAGCGGTCCTCGCGAACTGTAGCGCGACCAAGAAACACACCATAAAGTACATGAAGAGCAAATGCATCGGAATCCAGACGCCAATTTTCGTCGAGGACCTGGGCATCGATGCAGCACTTGTCCGTAGAAGGGCAACCTCGACCAGACGAAAGCGTGCCAAGCAAGCACGCGAACGAGCTTGAAGGGCAAGGCGTTTCACGAGGAACAAAGGACGAATGAGAAAGAGAACGGCCATGTTGTACAACGCCAACCGGCGAGCCAAACAGAACTATTATTGGCCAGCAACAGGACTCAGCCCGCACGGAGTTCGAGCAGCACGTGCACAGGCAGCGGACATGGCAGGCTTCAGTGCGGGAGGCAGGTGCACGTCGACGATCAACGCACTGTTTTATGGAGACAGAGAACCTGGAACGGCATGCCTCTAACGACAAGTCAAGGATTGGATACTCACCTGGCAAGGCGAACAAGCTGCACGCGATCGTCTACGCCAAGGGTGGCATGCACACCTCAGCAGGCTCACGCAGATGAAGCCCAGGGGCAAGTGGATTTCAATATCAGGGCCTGTGGGTGCCCTCATTCTCTCGTTGCAGCAGATCCAATGGAAACCACGTGAACCTGTGGTAAGATCCCAGATGCGAAGTATGGAGATTCACAGACGGCCAGGTTCTGGACTTCACAGACATCATGAGCACCCTTGCCAAAGATATTGGCCGGCAGCTCTGGCGGAAAGCCAAAGACCATTATTATGGCAATGGCATGCAGCGCGGCATGGACACAACGGCACTCAGGAAATCCATACAACGTTTCTGCAAAGAAGATAAAGCACAAGCAGCTGGGGCCTTAGAAGCAGTAGCTTGCGGGGCAATCTGGACAGGAGAAAGATGCAGAGCGGCGGGGTATGCCACAGACGGTATCTGTACAAGGTGCGGCAAGGCGCCCGACACGCTCAAGCACAGGATCTACGAGTGCGAGGCGAATAACAACCTCAACGTGGAGGACATCCCAAGACACAGAACATCTGCAAGCAGGCGCTGGATGAGATGGAGCATGACCATGAGAGCGAGGCCTTCTGGCTACGTGGACTTCTGCCTCGACATCGCAATCATGTCCCAGAACCCCATGCCTGGGGGAGTGGGATGGAGGATACTGGAGTGCCGAGCACCGAGGACCCCTTGTAGTTCCTGACACGATGGCAGCGATAAGGCCTCACTACTGCAAGTACGCCTACATCGGCGGCTCGGGAAGCAGTAACGACATGCGTATCAATCGTGTTGGGTGGGGGAGTCGCACTTCAGCGACACAACTCGACAGAGAGACCAATGACAGGATCAGGTTGTGAGGCGCTCTGGTGCCATGCAAACGAGAAGCAGAACGTCACCGACAAGGAGCAGACAGATCTACCAAGACCAGACCCTGCTAACGAACCAGCGCTCGACATCATACATGACATGGGAGTCTGGGCTTCTTCGTGGGCGGTGGACCCCAGCAACGACCAGGAGACCAGCGAGATGAACTGGAAGATGTGGTGTGTACCGTACATGGAGACATGGCTACAATCACCAGAACAAGCAGACCTACTACGACAGCTCACAGAAAGATATCAAACCACGGACGTCAATCAGATAGCGAAGGAAATGCGCGATGGACCATGGACTACAACGAGGAGCCGAAGGCAAGCGATATTCGGACATGTTCAAACACTACATGGGCGAGCACGTGAAGTCTGCATTGCACGCTGGTGGGCCAGCGTCCGAGACATCAAAGAACACTTCGGACACGCACTGCAGGATCGAGCGCCCACCTTCGAAGAAGATCATCCAAACTGAGGAGGAGGAGGAGGAGGAGGAGGAGGAGGAGGGGGAGGGGCAGGAGGAGGAGGAGGAGGAGGAGGAGGAGGAACTATTATGATGATGGACAGCAACCTATGGCACATCTCGAGGAGCGGAGCTTGGCAAGCCCGCGCCTCGGGTTCATGCCGCCTGGGCAGGCGACCAGCACCCAGGGCGCCCCTTCCACAGGAGGCGGGGCCACAGTGCGAGGTGCTCGCACCCAGCCCGTTTTGCTGGACGATCCCAACCCGAACGATGGAAGAGCTGAAGGCACGACACAACAAGGACACTCTGGCACAGAAGGCGGCGCACAATCAGATCCTGATGATGAACAGCAGCCTGTGGCAAATCCCGAGGAGCTGAGCTTGGCAGGCCCGCGCCTTGGGTTCATGCCGCCTGGGCAGGTGTCCAGCACCCAGGGCACCCCTTCCACAGGAGGCGGGGGTACAGTGCGTGGTGCTGGCGCCCAGCCCGTTTTGCTGGACGATCCCTACTCGAACGATGGAAGAATCGAAGGCACGACGCACAAAGGATACTTTGGCACAGTAGACTGCGAACAGTCAGTACCTGCAGCAGAGCATGCGGCAGTGTTCTGGGCCCTCATGTTTACCAAAGGTCCTATCACCATCTACACGGACTGTCAGCAAGTGGCTAATGGATGGAACCAGCAGCGTTACCAGAGGCCGCAAGGGACAATTATTGGGCGGTGGCAAAGAATAGGCCAATTGATTCAAAGGCGACCAGGACGCGATGACGGAGACAGAGTCATCACATTCTACTCCCACCTCGACCGCGAGCCCATAGCCAAGACGAAGCAATCACCTGATATCAGCATTGGCAACGAAATTGCCACACCACGACAGCAAGCAAGAAGTGCAGCAGCTGGCGGACTCGGAGAGACTGCTCAGAAAGGTTCACAGGCGAGCGGCAGCCATCAACTTCGAGATCTGCAAGGATGTGGACCCGATAAAGCATGACCGACCACCACCTGCACCAAGACATGCCGCCAGACAGCGAAGACAGCAGTTGGAACACGAGACTGGGCACTACATGAGCGAGCAGAAGGGCCTGTGGGTTTGCAGAGAATGTTGGAAATCGCCAGGCAAGTACATTATGATCGACTGGGTGAAGAATAACATTTGTGTTGGAAGACATTACGAGACCCATCGAGCAGATCATGGGCATGCAGTACCAGTACCCAACAACGAGATGATAGACATACACGACAAGGTGATCCACCCGAGCCACCACATCGCAGTCGCCCATGGCCAGTTTTGGTGTTGGAGGTGTGCGCTGGCGGCCTCTCACAACAGCGACGGACGAGGAAGACTGACACTGCTCGCCGACGAGTGCAGAGACAGGGTCGCGCAAAGTGGAGAGACGGTATTAAAGCGATTAAAGATGGGGCTGCCACCCAAGGCTGGACAATACTGGCCAGATGGTGCGTGGTCCCCGAACGGAGGAAAGGTGCCCAAGGTTCGACGAGCAGCTGATGGCAACCGTCGTGCTGTTCGAGCTTGACCTGTGGGAGTTCATGGTTCGGGGGGAGGTTGACCAACGTCCCTCCCCCCGCAGAGATATTCTGCCCTGGAGTGGTAGCGAGGGGAAGGGTGCCGCCTGCTGCGGCACGCCTCGCGCCCTCTCAAGCACCTGATAGTGTCCGACGCGCGCCTGGCGAGGGCGCGCGCGGGGCCGCGGCGGCGTGGTCGACCGCGGACTCCCCTGCATCCTCGATCCTCGATCCTCGATCCTCCTCCTCCTCCCCCTCCTCCTCCGTCCCCCTCCTCATCCCTCCCTCTGGCTCCTCCTCGTCGTCTGCAAAGCCCTTCTCCTCCTTCTCCTCCTCCTCATCTTCCACCTCCTCCTCCTCCTCCTCGTCTTCGTCCTTGTCCTGCTCCTCCTTCTCCTCCTCCTCCTCCTCCTCCTCCTCCTCCTCCTCCTCCTCCTGCTCCTAGGAGGGCCCGACCACCACCACCACCCACCACCCCGCACCGACAGGGGGGGAGGGGGGGCCCATCGCGCAGGGGCGGAGGGAGCCGCTGGCATCAGCATGAGGGAGGGGCGGGGCCAGACCCTGGATTGTAGACCCTTCGGACCCCACCCCTCAGGACCCCATCTTGGGACTGCATCGAGCGCCGAGCCCTGAGGCATGGGCGTGAATTTACAGTATATTGCTTGAGGCACCTCGTCCTCAGGGCCCCGCCCGTCACTGGCCATCGCTCGGACGTCCATTCCCCGGGCATGCTCCGATCTCGCCGGCGCACGCATGTGCACCGCGGTGACCCAGGATGCTCCTCGAGGGTCCTCGCCGAGAGAAAAAACGCACGCGTCCGAGCGACCCCGAGCTCAGGAGGAGGAGGAGGAGGAGGAGGAGGAGGAGGAGGAGCGAGGAGCGAGGAGGAGCGAGGAGGAGGAGGAGCGAGGAAGGAGGAGGAGGAGGAGGAAGGAGGAGCGAGGAGGAGCGAGGGGGAGAAGGAGGAGGAGGAGGGGGAGGAACGAGGAGGAGCGAGGAGGAGAAGGAGGAGGAGCGAGGAGGAGGAGGAGGAGGAGGAGCGAGCGCCGAGCCCTCCGCCGCCGCGCCCGCGCCCGCCGAGGCCGCGGCGCCGAGCCCCCCCCGCGCGGGCGGCGCGCGCGGCGCCCCGGGCGCCGCGGCGCTGCCCTCGCCGCCGGGGCGCGGCGGCCCGAGCCCGAGGCCCGCGGCAGGGCCGCCCCCGCCGCTCGCGGCGGCGCGGGCGGGCGCGGGGCCCGCCGCGCCTTCGGGGGCAGCCCGAGGCCCGCGGCAGGGCCGCCCCCGCCGCTCGCGGCGGCGCGGGCGGGCGCGGGGCCCGCCGCGCCTTCGGGGGCACCCTGGGATCCGGGCGCTGCAGCCCCAGAGGTCCAGCGCATGGAAAAGATGCCAAAAGTCAAGGAGGAGGGCGTTTCGCGGACTTCGGCCCCTGTCGGGTCCCTCGCCCGGCCTCGGGGCCGTCCAAGAACGACTCGGGAGGAAAAGACGGTCCTGGGGAATGGGCCGAAACTTCGGGGGACCCCGTATTGAACAAAATCACGACGTCGGAGTCTCAGGGACTGTGTCGGGGGCATCCAAGGAGGGGGGCGTCCAAGAGTGGGGGGGGCGCGCATGGCCGCCGGCACGTGCGCGGCCCGGGGGAGGGCCCGGGGACGTCTTGAAAGAAGAAGAGGCGCAAATCTGGGGAGACATCATGGCCCCCGCCATGATATCCACACTCCCCTGGTCATCACCCCCCTCTTTGCCGCCCCCGACTTCTTGTTCGCACCAAGCGTTTTCGTCGGGTTGTTCTGGCCCCCGGGCCCCCACAAATCGATGTCCGTCTCAAGAATTACGTAATTGATGTCGGACAATGGGGTCAGGGGCTCGGGTGGTGTTTTCTCTTGGCGATGTCGCATTTTTGGGGCAACGTCATATCTGAAGGAAAAGAACAACCACCGAGACCACATGAGCGACGAAAAGAAACGGGTCTTGCGCGAACATGCGTAGCGATCTCACGCCGCGGCTTACGCGGGCCGCCAGCGCGGCACGCCACTTTGGAGACGAGGGCGCTCACGCGCGACCTTACGCGGGCAGCTTACGCGTCAATGTCGGTGCAAACGACCCCGTTGTCCTGCATCGCTCACCTGGAAGGTGGACCCTGAGATCCTAGCGTCTCAGCTTCTTCGAGCCGGGCGTCTTCGTCAAACTTCTTTGGCCCTGGGAGCCTCACATATCGATATCCAACTCGAGCAGTGGCGCAAAAAGACGGGGTCCTAAGGCTCCAGTGTATTTTCTGCGATGTGGATTTGTTTGCCGCAACGTCAGATCTGAGGGAAGGAAACGCATCACCAACAGCACCACCTGGATCATGGACCCTGAGATCCTGGCGCCTCAGTGTTTTCGAGCTGGGCGTATCTTCGTCAAAGGTTTCTGTTCGAGCCCTGGGAGCCTCACAGCTATAGATCCAGCTCGAGAAGCGGCGCAGAGAAATGGCTCAGGCTCTGGTCGTGATTTTTCACGGTGCTGCCATGTTTCTGCGTTGTCGGACCTCATAGGGGAGGTAGAGGGTGGTCAGGGGTGGTGGTGGTGGTGGTGGTGGTGGTGGTCGTGGTGGTGGTGGTGGTCGTGGCGGTGGTGGTGGTGTACACGGTTGCGGGCGCTCTCGCGGGCCATCGTGCACACCCGAATCCCACATGTCAGCTCGTCCGCAATCCCCTCAGATGGTGGTGGCGGTGGTGGTGCGCTTCGCTTCCTGCTCCCAACGCCTGCGCACTGGTCGGGGCGCGGCCAGCTGCCGCGCGTGCCGTCGACGTCCACGAGCATGCGGTCGTCGATGTGAGGCTCGAGCTGGAGGACGACGGCAGCGCCGCCATTCTCGCCCGTGGCGGCGCCGGCGCAGGCGGTGTTCGCTGCGCGTTCACGCTCGCCGAGGGCGGATCGGCTGCAGCGCGCGCCGTCGTCCAGGCCGTCGGGGAGGTCCATCACCTCGGCTTCACGTGAGAGTGAGTCTAGGCAAGAGTGAACTTTTGTGCGCGGCCTGCGGGTCATTTCAGGCTATACGACGAGGGCTTGCGTGCTTGGGTTTAGCCCCCCCCCGCGACCCCCGAAAGCCGCGGACCAAAGATCACTCCGTTTAAGGGTATCTCTTTCTAGAGGCCTCCCAAGCGGGGTCCGAGTAATTAGATGGGATCGGAGGATCGCACCGCATCGCCGATGCATCGTCGACGTCGGCGATGCATCGTCGACACCGACGTGGAGAACATTGGGCTCCGCATCGAGCCGCATCGCCGACGCATCGGCAAGGTGGAGAGATCCTTCGACCCCATCTGCTCGAACCCCGTGTGGTAGCCCAGACATGCGATGTCCTGATTCATGTGCTACGGGGGCCCAGGAAGTCCCGACCCCTGTCCCGCGGCAGGTTTTTTTTTCCACTCCGAATTGTTCTTGTGGACTGTCCCGTAGCCCGGTAGTAAGTGCCCCCGGAACCCCAAAAAGGCTAAAACATCCCGTCCAGATTTTTCACGACGCGAGCACGTGTGGGTTTCCGCGCCATGCCTTCTGCTCTGCGGCGGCCGTTCGGCACGCTCTGGGCACCTCCGGAACACCCTCGGCGAGGCGCAGCTGCTGAGAGCATCCCGAGGCCGAAAAAGCGCCGAGAACCGACGAACGCGCCCGAAAACCTCGACCCTCGAACCTCGATTCCTGGATTGCGTGTGGCTGACTCACCTCCCAGGTGGACGCGGCGCAGCTCGGCAGGCCGTTGGACGCCCGCGTCGGCGACGGGTCTGGGGTGCGCCAGCCTGGAGGACCAAACAACTGCATTAACATATGATTTCTCGGAGGTCCGCGCGGATTTCTTGGATCGGCGCTGGACCCCCTCCCTGGCGCGCGGAGCGCGCCAGGGGCTGCGTTGGAGGCGCCGCCAGGCGGGTCCAGCGCAGATCGAAGAAATCCGCGCTGAACGCCCAAAGCTTATCTTTGTGCCGTTTCTTCGTCTTCGACAACCGCGGCTCAGTTCGGGCGGGGCCCGCTCCCGTACGCTCAGCACGAGCTGGCTCGGCATCGCCGCGCCGGCGCGGGCCGCGCGGACAGGTCGAGCACTCTGCTGGCTGACGTCTGTGTATCAATCAGGAGGCCTCCAGGATGGGGTCCAGGTACAGTCATTGAAAAGTAAAGATAAGAGGGGGCTCCTACTACTGCCCTCGTCGCCCGTCATGATGCACGCCCTCCTGCTGCTCCTCCTCGCACTCCTCGCCCTCGCCCTTCTCCGCCCTCCTCTTCCTCCTCCTCCTTGTCATCCTCCTCCTCGTCTTCCTCCTCCTCCTCCTCCACCTCCTCCTCCTCCTCCTCCTCACCTCCTCCTCCTCCTCCTCCTCCTCCTCCTCCTCCTCCTCCAACTCCTCTCCTCCTCCTCCTCCTCCTCCTCCTCCTCCTCCTCCTCCTCCTCCTCCTCCTCCTCCGCCCCTCCTCCTCCTCCTCCTCCTCCTCCTCCTCTCTCCTCCTCCTCCTCCTCTCCTCCCCCCCTTCTCCCTCTCTCCCCCTCGTCCTCCTCTCCTCCTCGACCCCTTCTCCCTCTCTCTCTCTCCTCTCTCCTCTCTCCTCCCTCCTCCTCCCCTCCTCCTCCTCCTCCTCCTCCTTCTCCTCTTCTTCCTCCTCGTCCTTCTCCTCCTCCTCCTCCTCCTCCTCCTCCTCCTCGTCCTCCTCCTCCTCCTTCTCCTCCTCTTCGCCCTCTGTCCTGCTCCTCGTCCTCCTGCTCCTCCTCCTCGCA
Organism: Prorocentrum cordatum; assembly: GCA_963575745.1. Lineage (NCBI taxonomy): Eukaryota > Dinophyceae > Prorocentrales > Prorocentraceae > Prorocentrum > Prorocentrum cordatum. The sequence continues at coordinate 550,156 of CAUYUJ010007224.1, read as the reverse complement.
CTCCTCCTCGCCCTCGGCCTTCACCTGGCCGCGACTGGCCACGGCCACTGGGCGTCCCGCGGCGAGACCCTGCAGGCCCTCCCCTTGCTGAAGGGCAGCGATAGGGGCGGGACTGGCACAGGGAGAGGGGGGGGGGACATCGACCAGGAATAGGCGATACGTCGCCGACCAATCGGCGAGAGGCCAGGCAGGTGAGGCTGTCAGAACCCCCTCGGCGATCAGTGGGCCACTGGGGGTCGCTGCGCCCCTCCTATGCCTGCCACCCTGTATCGTCACCCCTGAACCATCGTGCTACCAGAAGGGACACCGAGTGAGGAACGACAGCGCTTTTCTGGCCAAAGCGAGCGGCGGCCACGGATGAGTGCCCCGACCTGGATCTAAGGACCGGCCCAGAAACCGGAGCCCATCCTGAGCCCAAGGCGGCCCACATTCCAGCGCCTTGACTGTAGATGGCATCGGAGGATCGCGCCGCATCGCCCATGCATTGCCGATGCATCGCCGATGCATCAGCGATGCATCAGCGATGCATCGGCGACGCTGGCGGTGCATCGGCGACGCCAGCGCGGAACAAATCAGGCTCCGCATCGAGCAGCATTGGCGATGCATCCGTGATGCAGCGCGACCCCATCTGCTCGGACCCCATTGTGGAGGCGTGTATCCCAGACATGCTCGCGTCGTGAAAACACTTCGAGACCCTCAACCCTCAGCTCCCGGCGTTAGAATTCTTTCAGAACGACGGGCGCTTTTTCGCCCGGCTTCGGGCCCTGGGGCCACCACAGATCGACAGGGCTCGACACGGGATGCAGAAAGACGGGGCCTGGTGCTCTGGCCGTGGCATGCCGCGTGCTCGAGCCCGCTTCTGCGTCGAGGCGGACCTCCGGGCCCCCGCGGTCGTGGAACAGGCACGGCAGCCAGTGACTGCAGGGTGCGGCGACCCCAGGCCCGACCCCGACTTGGAGGGGCACGGAGACAAAGCGAGGGCGAAGATCCATTCGGGTGAGGGCACGTCGAGAATCTCTGAGGTCCGGCGGCTCCGGAGGATGTCTCGGGCGCGGCAGCCTTCTCGGAGCGTTCCGCAACGCCCTGAGAGCGTTCAGGAAGCCATGTGGAGCGGACTGATCCTCGTCCCAGCCCCGCCCGAGGTATGGACCCCTGGGGAATGTGCCCCGAGTTCCGGGCGTTCCTCGGGAACTGGCGCTGAACAATCGCCTGCGGAAGATCTCTGCTTGTTTTATCGGGTTCCTGGGGCCTTCGCCACGCCACGGGCCGTCAATATTCCTTTGGGGTCCAGGAGCCCTCGCAGGGCCCCAGGCCGTCAAACGACGGCACAGGATGAAGAACTGGCCCTGGGGAAAGGGTCATGACTTCCTGGAGCCCCGCGTTGAACAATCAAGACGTCGGATATGTCTGGGTATTTACAAGAAGTGGGATCCGCCGCCCTGGACAACTCGAGGCCTTGAGCCAGAATTGCTCGGGCCAGAGTGTCTGCGGAAGACAAATGAAGGAAAGGGCGAATGAGAAAAGAGGGAGATTGGAGGGAGGATGGAGCAGGGAGGGGCAGGAAGGAGGGCGGTGGGTGGAAGGATTCGGGGTGGTGGAGGGAGAGAGGGGGGAATAAGGAACGCTGCCCCCAGCCTCCGCAAACCTTACGCCCCACTTCGCGCCCAGAAACCCCCCACACCCCCACCCTCACAAAGAAGCGGTTGCAGGTTCGACCAGCACGAAGCCCTGGCTTCGTCAACTGGGGGAGCCGGGGGAAGGGGCTTGTGCCACCGAGCACTGCCAACACAGAACAGATACCAGCGTTTGACCCGGAAACACAATAACACAAGGGGTGCATAACATCGAACGGGCGTTTTGTTGGATAACGACCAACAATGTAAGTGCAGAGGCAATGGTTTCGATCAACGCGAACCAGGATGCATGACACCCACTCCAGACTCACTGTCAGGAAGCTCCTAGAGGCCCCCAGGATACCCTCAACAGGCTCCCAAGAGACCCCCAAGAAGCCCCAAGAGATCCCCCAGGGACACCCAAGATGTTCCAAGGGGCCTCGGCGATAATGCCACACCATTGATTTTACCAAGGTTGTAGCCACATGCTGGCCTCTTGGGGGGGGGGGCGCTGATTTAGATGACTCTAAGAGCGCCTGGGAGAGCCCAAGATGACCTCCAAGATGGCTCAAGATATCCCAAGATGTTTCATACCAATGGGCTTCGCTCGCATAATCATGAGAATGTGTTCCAACGTTGTGGAATCAGTGGCTACGCCCAGTGACTTGACATTCCAAGAAGCAAGACGGCATGCTGTGCTCGGTCGTCAAATTTGCGGATGCTTGTAATGACCTGGTTTTCTTTGTTCGGTACGAATTCGCGAGGAGCGCGATGAGCACGATGAGGAAAAAAAACACCCAGGTCACCGTGTTGTGAAACGGTATGCGGTGAAACTCCGAAGTGCCGTCGTGCTCCCTACTCGCGGTGGCCGCGGCTACCACGACTCACGCAGCCCTTGGCGGTCCCTTGCCCTCCCCAATCGGCTTGGCCACCTTTGCCCCAGTCTTCCCAATGCCTGTGGAAGAGAACTTGTCGAGTTTGCCGGGCATCTTGGCGATGACGCTGGAGAGGCCAAGGAATTCCGGATCCGTTAACCACTCATTCCACCCCCGGCCGTACTCCACCTTGAAGCTCCCGTTCTCGATGGTGGCATGTATGGCGGCTTCGGTGCCCAAATACATTTTGCCGGCCTGGGGTCCACCCAAACATCCTTCGCGTCGTGCCCTCACTGAGATGCTTCGCGCCGAATAAGAAGGGGGTTAACACGCGTTGAATAATGGATTGATCTGATTTTGTCCAAGCGGGACTGCCACCTTCTTTGAAGGCAGCCATCCGGAAAATTTTGACCGCCGAATCCCTGTCCCCAGTCGACGCGAAGTCCGCGAGGGCGATCCCGCCGAACTCGCCTTTTCACGTAAACCTCCTCGGTCTGTGGATCGTAGCCCTTCCACAGCTTGTCTATGATCCAGCGCGTGACTTCACCAAGATCAGCGACTGCAGCCCCCCGAGCACCACCATCTTGTCCTTCTCTGCCGTCCCTGTGTCCATGGAGGGGATGATCTTCAGCCCCCCGAGATCGTCCTCCAACGCTTTGATGTGGATCCAGATGTCCTCGCTTGTCTGGGATTCCGCATAAGAGGCCTCTGGTATCTTCGGAGCGGTGTTCTCCAGGTTCGTGAGACGGCTCTCGGTGTCTTCGATCCTCGTGTCGGTCGCTCCCATCCCGGCCTCGAATGTCATTCCCAAATCTGCCAATGGTCGTTGGACCCCGGACATTGCCTTTCGTAGGGGCTGTACCTCCTTCTCCAAAATGTCTGCAATCTGCTCGAGCGTGGCCGACTGAACAGATTGCGCTGGGAGAGCCTCTGACGGAGTGTCCAAGACCGATGGAACAGGCGTGGAGATAGGAAGGACTTCCGGGCGTGGTTCACGGAGAAGAATCGAAATCGTCCATCTGGTGGAGTGGGCTGAACAGACGCTGACGTACATCCCGCTCCCAATCTCGTCTTTCACGCCACCTCCAAAAGGTGTCCCTTCCATCCGGGCGTGACTCAACGCTGCCGTAATATTGCCGGCACCAGATAACAGAGCTATCCTGATCGGGGCAGAAGAAATTAGAGCGCAGTACAACGAATGCAATCAGAAGACGAATGAGAGCTAACCTTCTGGCCAGGCCCTTGAGCCCCTTGGAAATACCTTGGAAATACCTTCAGGCACTTGAAAATCACCGATATTCCATTCATTGTTGAAGGGTTCTGGCATCTCCTTCTTTTCGGCCCGAGACCGCCCAAACGCTCCCCAAGATCGCCCAAAAGGCCTCCCAGATGGCCCCCAAACGGCCCAAGAGGGCCCCAAGACGGTCCCGAGAGGGCCCCACGACGGCCCAGGAGGCCTCCAAGACGCCCAACATGGTCTCCAAGACAGCCCTGGAGCACACCAAGAGGGCCCCAAATCGGTTCAGAGAGGCCCCCACCCCAAGACGGCTTCCGACGGCGTCAGAAGGTCCTGGAACTCCCGAAGAAGGCCGAAGAAAACCCCAAATGGCCCGCAGGAGGCCCAGAGAGCCCCAAAAGGTCTCCAATAAGCCCCCAGGAGCCCCCCAAAGTTCTTTTCCAATCCATTTCCTCCTCCTCCTCCTCCTCCATCTCCTCCTCCTCCTCCTCCTCCTCCTCCTCCTCCTCCTCCTCCTCACAACCATCATCATCATCATCATCATCATCATCATCATCATCATCATCATCATCATCATCATCATCAGCATCATCATCATCAGCATCATCATTATCAGTATCAGTATCATCATCATCATCATCATCATCAGCAGCAGCATCTTCATCATCATCATCATAATCAGCATCATCAGCATCATCATCATCAACATCACGATCATCAGCAGCAGCATCATCAGCATCATCAGCATCGTAATCAGCAGCATCATCATCGTCATCATCATCAGCAGCATCATCATCATGATCATCATCATCATGATCATCATCATCACCATCATCATCAACCTCCTCCGCCTCTTCCTCCACGTCCTCAACCTCCTCCGCCTCCGCCTCCTCCGCCTCCGCTTCCGCCTCCGCCTCCACCTCTGGTTCGGCCGCCTCCTCCTGATCCTTCTCCCCCTCCTTCTCCGCCTCTTCCTCCTCCTCCTCCTCCTCGTTCTCCTCTGTATATATACATATGTGTATACATATGTGTATATATATGTGTATAGATCACCCCTCTCCTCCGATGTTTGTGTCGCCCCCGCGTGTTCCCCGAAGGGTCTCCACAACGACTGGTGTAGCACATTGTCCGATAGCTTCGCAAAGCTCTGGCCACAACGCTCGGCCACATGGGCGCCTCCAAAAGGCAAGGGGCGGCGGTGATTCGCCGTAGTCGTCTTCGATAACGGACAACGATCGCGGCCCTGATCGATTTCATACTTTCCCTGGATGTCAGCAGGCTGGCCCGCGACAAGAAAATGTCATTTCTGGCGTTGCCGAAAACATCGTGCGCTGCACGATTTGGGATCGTCCGCAAGGCATTTGGCGGCTAATGTTTCCACTGAATACCAGGTTGTGGACTCCGTTTCTTGCTGCGCTAGCCCTGAAAAAGTCATCGTGTAGGCGCCGTTCATAAGATATCCGCCCCAGATCCCCAACGTGTGCGGATGTTCTAGCACGTTCTTGGCGCTCCCCGCGTGACTCCTCCGAGGCCTTGGGAATCCGCGCTTCTCACGTGTCCCAGGATGGCCGCAAGGGACCCTCCAGGGGCTTTTTGGAAACCTCTTCGGGCGTCTTGGAATTCCATGGTGGCCAGACCAATGTTTTTGTTGACGACATGATGTTCTCAATTTCGCCTTTTCGGCCTTCAGTCCACGACGACCCAAGAGGCCCCCAAGATCCGCCCGAGAGGGCCCACGAGGCCCAAGAGGGGCCCGAAAGTCCCCCGAAGAGGTCCAAGACAAACCTCATATGGGGAATCCGACCTGCCATTTGCAAAGATGGCCTCCGAGAAAACCGGCTGGCCCCGAATAGGGTTCACAAGAAACCCCTAGAAACCACAATAGGCCCTTCAGGCCAGCATATCCACCACCACAAGAGCCTGCCTGACATGTTCTCTGCGTGGATATGTGTATTTCGTTTGGTTGTCTTGAGAAGCTGCAGTTGACCACCCGGATCAAGCGCCGGCAGATGCAAACCGTCAGCCTCTCACTCTTCTCACTCGCTAGTAAAAATCTAAGATGGCTTCCAATGAGATCCCATGATCCCGGATGGCCTCCAGTACATTCCCAAAGAGACGGCCACAAATGATTCCAATATGGTACCAAAGCGGCCCAAGAGGCTCTGTTGGGGGTTTCGTGGGCTATATTTGGGGCCCCCACGGTCAGCCCAAGAGACCAAAACCATTGAATGTTATTGATATGTACTTGCTTGTCTGATTCTCGCGCTTCTGGCCCAAAATAGCCCAACACAGCCCAATAATCCCGGTAGGCTCACCCAAATGGCGCCGTGCGGGTTCCAAAATTACAAAAAAGGAATGCGCCAAATTGTCCAAAAAGAAGCAGGCCCCAAATCGGGCCGGAGAGGTCCCCAACATGGCCCACAGATGCCCCGATCGCTTTCACACCCACGAAACCCCGAAATGGTTCAAGAGGCCCCCAAGTGGCCTACAAGAAAGCCCTCAAGAACCCACGCGCAACCCCAAACCAGTTTTTCCCTAGCGTTCCCACAACATTTTCCCCAACAAGTGGGGGAGCACGAAATCCAGCGTGGCCGCGCTTTCGCTCGACACGTTGCGGTACAAACGCTTCTACAAGGCAGGGGTCGGCGGTGACTCGCACCATGCGTCTTCGATAATTAACCACATCAGAGCCCACATTGCGCATCCCTGCCATCATGGGATAAGTGCGTGCCCGCCTTTTCGGCCGCAGCCACTTCACCAATCCTCGTCGAGAAGCGTCCACCCGCGCCTGGGGCAGCAACGTCCAGCGCGCCAGGAGTGCCCTTAACGACGAATGCGTGGATCCAAACGCAGGTTGCAACCACCGTGCAAGCGGTCGCACCGCCTGCATGTTCCAGCGCACCATTTTTATCGAGCGAGAGCGTTCCAGCAGCCCACGGCGTGCCCCAGTACGGTCCTTTCACTGAGCGAGAGCGTTCCAGCAGTTCGAGCAGAAAGCAAGGGTCTGACGTCGCCGTCGCCGACGTCGCCACAGTCAACGGCCACCGTCGCCGTTGTCGCCGCGGTCTCCGCCAACGTCGTCGTCGGCGCCTTCGCCGGCGCCGTCGTCGTCGCCACGGTCGCCGCCGCAATGGAGGGGGCGCTTTTGGCCACGGCGAGCCTCGACCGCTCATAGGTGTCACGACCTGGAGCTGAGGAGCGGCTGGAAAACCAGAGCCCCTCCTGAGCTCAGAACGACCGCACCTCGGCACCGTGGCTCTGCGACGTGTATATATATATATATATATATATATATATATATCTTCGTGTGTGTATGTATATATATATATACTAGAACCATCGCGCGCGCTTCGCGCGCGGTCAGGTTCTAGCCCAGGCCGGGGGGGCGCTGGACGATCTTGGACAACGCTATCAAGCACAGGCGCGCGACGGCATCTGAGGAGCTTCTGGGGTGTTCCGCATGCTTCGTCAACTGGCTGTTGGAGGCACCTCTTGGGGGGGCGTCTGAGGGTCCCTTGGGGGCATCGGTTCTGCAGTCTGAAGCCGTCATTGGCCGTCCTGGCTGCGTGGAAGCCCGACTTGAGGCCACCTGCGGCCAGATTGAGGCAATCCGGAAGCCTCCCGGGGGCCTCCTGCAAGCAGTTTTGACGCATCGAGGGCACTCTTGGGCTATTTGAAAACCTCTTGGACGTCTCCTAGGGGCCAGTCGGATATCGTCGGGCCCAACGCCGAATTATCAGGAAACGCACGGGGGGCCGAGAAGAGCTACCCGAACACATACGCCAATACAGACAAATGATGTGTTCTTGCTCTGGGCGAGGGGTGGCGGTTTGGGGGCCTCTTCAGGGAAGACATTGCGAGAATGTCTCGGGCGGGGGCCCGAATTCAGCGTATCCAGGCCACGCAGGGGGGTATCTAACATGTTTGTCCCGAGCTGGAATCACGTGCTTTCGCATGTCCAGGCTACCCAAGTGGGTATCTAACATGGTGGTCCCGAACTGGAGCCACGTGTTTTTACATGTTCAGGCCGTCCAGGAGGGGTATCTAACATGGTGGTCCTGCGCTGGAGCCGCGTATTTTCAAGTGGCCACACAGGGGGGTATCTAACATGGTGGTCCTGTGCTGGAGCTGTGTTTTTACGTGTCCAGGCCGCCCGAGGGGGTATGTAACATGATTGTCCCGAGCTGGAACCACGTGTTTTACGTGTCCAGCCCGCCCAGTTGGAAATCCAACATGGCGTCGGGCCCAACGCCGAATTATCAGGAAACGCACGGGGGACCGAACAGCGCTTCCCGAACACATATCCCAATCCAGAAAAGTAATGTGTTCTTGCTCTGGGCAAGGGGTGGCGCTTTGGGGGCATCTTCAGGGAAGACATTGCGAGGAAGGCTAGAGCGGGAGCGCGAATTGAGCGTATCCAGGCCACGCAGGGGAGCATCTAACATGTTTGTCCCGAGCTGGAACCTCGTGGTTTCACGTGCCCAGACAACTCAAGGGTGTATCTAACATGGTTGCCCCGAGCTCACACCACGTGTTTTTACGTGTTCAGGCCGTCCAGGAGGGGTATCTAACATGGTGGTCCTGCGCTGGAGCCGCATATTTTCAAGTGTCCAGGCCACTCAGGGGGGTATCTAACATGATGGTCCTGTGCTGGAACCTGGTGTTTTTACGTGTCCAAGCCGCCCGAGGGGGTATGTAACATGATTGTTCCGAGCTGGGACCACGTGTTTTACGTGTCCAGCCCGCCCAGTTGGAAATCCAACATGGCGTCGGGCCCAACGCCGAATTATCAGGAAACGCACGGGGGGCCGAACAGCGCTTCCCGAACACATATCCGAATACAGAAAAGTAATGTGTTCTTGCTCTGGGCAAGGGGTGGCGCTTTGGGGGCCTCTTCAGGGAAGACATTGCGAGGATGTCTCGAGCGGGAGCGCGAATTGAGCGTATCCAGGCCACGCAGGGGAGTATCTAACATGTTTGTCCCGAGCTGGAACCTCGTGGTTTAACGTGTCCAGGCCACCCAAGGGGGTATGTAACAAGACTGTCCCGAGTAATGACCACGTGTTTTAACGTGCCCAGACCACTCAAGGGTGTATCTAACATGATTGCCCCGAGCTGGCACCACGTGTTTTAACGTGTCCAGGCCACGCAGGGGGGTATCTGACATGACTGCCCCGAGCAAGAACCATGTTGAACATGCCCAGGCCACTCAAAGGTGTCTCTAACATGATTGTCCCGAGCTGGCACCACGTGTTTAAACGTGTCCAAGCCACCCAAGGGGGTATCTAACATGGTTCCCCCGAGCTTGAAACACTTGTTCTTACGTGTCCAGGCCACCCAAGGGGGTATCTAACATGTTTGCCCCTCGCAACGATCATGTGTTTTAACGTGTCCAGGCCACCCAATGGTGTATCGGAGTTTGGGGGGGTGAGATCGCAGTGAAACGGAGACCCCCCACCGGGACATTGGTTTTGGTTTCGTGTTCGTGTCGTGCGTGCGGGCGAGGCGAGGCTGCGCGTGATCCTCCTGTAGCTAGGAAGCTAGGCCGAAGTAAGAGCGAAAGTCCGTGCGCCCGTCCGCCGGTGGCCGGTTGGGCCGGGCGGTGTCCCGGGTGTCCCAGGTGTCAGTAGGAGCGTAAAGTCCGTTTCCCGTCCGCCGGTGGCCGGGAGGTGTCCCAGTTGGGCTGGGCGGTGTCCCGGGTGTCCCGGGCGTCCCGGCGCTAACGCATGTCACTAATTTCAAAATCAATTTTTGTCGGCGCCTGCGGCGGGCTTTCTTATCCAATCCAACTTATCTGATCCACTCCATATTGTCCAATCCAATCCATCTTACCTTATCCAACCCATCTTGTCCCATCTTATCTTATCCCACCCAAACCAATCCACCCAACCCAATCCATCAATTCATTTGTTTCTGCGCCTGCGGCGGGCCAATCCAATCCATCTTATCTTATCCAATCCATCTCTTCCAATCCAACCCATCGTATCTTATCCAGCCCATCTTATCCCATCCAATCCAATTCACCCAACCCGATCCATCAATTCATTTTTGTCGGCGCCTGCGGCGGGCTTTCTTGTCCAATGTCATCGTCATCGCGATCATCATCGTGGTGGAGGGAGACTCTGATAGAGAGGGAGAGAGAGAGAGAGAAAGAGAGAGAGAGAGAGAGGGCGAGAGAGAGAGCGAGAGAGAGACACAGAGAGAGAGAGAGAGAGACAGAGAGAAAGAGAGAGATGAGATCAAGATGACAGGCTGGAGGTCAGTCAGGGTGGGCATTTGATCTCAATCCCCCCCCCAAACCTCCTTATCGCCCGCAGGGCGGTCGTATAGGTATAACGGTTGCCCAGAGCTGGTCCCACGTGTGTTGACGCGTCCAGGCCACACAATATCCAACATGATTGTCCCGAACTGGAACCACGCGGTTTTACGTGTCCAGGCCGCCCAGGGGGGATATCCAACATGGCGGAACCAAGTGCTTTAACGTGTCCAGGCCACCTGGGGGGTATCAAACATGGGCCTCCTGGGGCCTTCCTGGGGGCCTGGAACGGACGTCTAACATGAAGATGTGTTGAGGATGTCTCAAACGAACCGCTTGTCTTCACGTGTCCAATTCGCCCACGCGGATGTCTAGCATGAGGTGGCACGTCCATTGGCACGTTCCGTAGCGCGTCCCCTTGGCACGTCCTGCGGTGCGTCCCCGCGGCACGTCCCCTGGCACGTCGCCTGGCGCGTTCCTTGGGACGTTCCGCGGCGCGTCCTCCTGGCATGTTCCTCTGTCAATTAGCTTCGGGGCAGCTACTATGTGCTCAGGCAGCTCGAGCTTAAGATTCAGATCAGTTCGGTCAGGACTCGGATGCAAAAGGAAGACTCGGTCCACAACACTATAGAGCACAATCGCGGTATGGCACATCGAAATTCACCACGGCGCAGCACAACACAACCCTCGGCACGGTACATCAATATCGATACACTCAACATTTCAACCTGGCACGTCCCTCTGGCACGTTCCGTGGCACGTCCCTCTGGCACGTCGCGCGGCGCGTCCCCTGGCACGTCCCGTGACACGTCCATTGGCACGTTCCATAGCGCGTCCCTTTGGCACGTCCTGCGGTGCGTCCCCATGGCACGTCCCTTGGCACGTCGCCTTGCGCATGCCTTGGGGCGCTCCGCGGCGCGTCCTCCTGGCATGTCCCCCTGTCAACCAGCTCTGGGCAGCTACTATGTGCACAGGCAGCTCGAACTTAAGATCCAAACCAGTTCGGCCAGGACTCGGATGCAAAGGAGGAGTCGATCCACAACGCCATATATCACAATCGCGGCATGGCACATCACAATTTAGCACGGCGCAGTACAGCCTAACCCTCGGCACGGTACATCAAGACCGATACACTCAGCATTGCGTTTGCCCGTCGCCCAACCAAGCGTCTTCGGAACGTTGCCAATGCCTTACATGTCTGCATTCCTTTTCGGGTTCATGGGTCGATCGTGTTTCTGGCATGGTTGAGGGAAAGCAAGAGAGATGGTCAACGGACTGGCCGACTAACTGACCAATGGTCAACCAACCGATTAACCGATCAGTCGCGAAGCAACCAATCAGCCGACCAGCCGGTCAGCCGATCGGCTGGTTGACATCATATCCGCCGATTCCTACAATGGCTCTGGGGCATTGTCGCAGAGGAAATTTCAAGATGGCTCTCCACGTTGGCCTGGACCTCGCCCGCAGCACAAATTGCGAGCAGACCTAGACTGGAAGAACCCAATCTGAAACTGCGAGGGCACAACGAATTGACCAGTCGGCTTAGGCGCGCCATCGCTTGGTTGCACCACAACTTGCGCCATACGTTGCGCTTCGGGTTCCTCGAGAATGCTTTGACGGCTATGCAACTGACCAACCAATCATCCGATACCCCCCTTCCTAACCAACCGATCACTCAATCAGACGCCAGCCAAACCATCAACCGGCGAGCCTATCAGCTGGTCGTGTGGTTGACAGCTGAAAGGCTGAGTCGTATAGAAAACCCACAAGATGGTGACGCAACGGAAATCTCAAGACAGCTCGCTGCTTGGTCCTCAAGCCCCGCAACATGAACGGTGAGCATAGATCAGCTTAGGTCAGGCGGGCCCGCACATAAGCTGGGGACAGACGAAGTGACTATAGTCCTGCCGCATTAGGTGCGCCACTGACTCAGCTATACGTTGCGCCAAGGGTTGCACCACGGCTTGCGCACCACAGTTATCTGCAGTTAACACACATCCCCCAAAAAACATCGCGAGAAATCTGCCACTGCATGTCCACAAAAACGCTGTCCTACCCAATCCTGCTCCCCCGAGCGCGGGGGAAACGAGCGGACCGCTGGGCTCTGAATAAGGCCGTCCTGGCTGCGCTGGGGACGTGCCAAGCTTCAGCAATATGGCCAACACGTGCTGGACGTGACGGGCCACTGGCTGCGACAACTGAAGGACAGGATGTGGCACAGGATATGGAATAAATGCGGGCGGGAAAATAGAGAAGGGGAAACGATGCATTATGCGTATCGCGTGTGGCCGTGAGTTTAAAACAGGCTCCGCCCCATTAGCGCCCATTCGTGTGTATCAATGTCCCGACTGGCGCCTGTTAGCGTTTATTGGCGCCCACTGGTGTCGACTAGCGCCTAATTGCGACCAGCTACAATCAACTGGGGAAGACCACAGCAAATAATGCCTAAAACTGTTTTCGCGCACAAGGCAGGATAACTGAAGCAACTTGGTAACTCACAAACAAAGAACGATGAAGTCATGCCATCCTCAACGCACACATTGCATCAACTCCCCGGCAACGGGCAACTATATGAAAAGATGTTCGGCCGTAGCTGGTCGAATCGAAGTTCAGAAGTGTTCGCCCGATGACGAATGCGCGGGCGGGCCTAGTCACAGCTTGCATCAACAGAACAGCGTGCAACAACGCCGAACCAACCCCGCAAGCGCGGCCAGCGAATTCTTGGCGAGTGACGACCAGAATGCAATATCTGGAAAGCTGGCACGCCTATCAAGTGGCCAGCCGCAGTGCCAAAAGATGAGGCGGTGAGCTGGTTTCCTGATCGGTTGACGAATGACAGACTTCCCCGATTCCAACACTGACCCTGCAACCACGCCGCACTAGGACCCACGGGGCGGTTCGCTTCTCGGGCATTTTCCGCCCCGCACCCCAGCCCGGCGAACATAGAGCGGGAACAACCCCGCCGATGCTTTGAGAGCAAGCCGCCTTGCGTCTCGTCCGCCTCACGTGAAACACATGTTTCGCAACGGGTTTTGCAGTAGGTTGCGCCGCGGTTTGCCGGATCGTTTGCCCCCACATCCTAGGTAGGACTCCTTGCTTCCTCTGGGCACCCCCGCGCCGAAAAGCAAACATCACCCTCTTTCCTTCCACCCCTTTTCTATCCAGATCATCACCCTTTCACCATCATCAACAATTCCAACATCCCGCGAAGACCAGCGGCCACCATCATCACAAAGTCACGATTCCGCACCCACCATCACCATCACCATCACCATCATCCTCAGCATCATCAACAAAATCATCAGGCCACCACCATCACCACAACCATCCAAGGATGGCCATTGATAGCGTGATTTCTGGGGACCCCGTACTCACAACATCAGGACGTCGAAATACTGGGATGGACACCTGTTGCCTTCTTCAGAGGCCTCCCGCATGAGATCCGAACAGACGGGGTTGGAGGATCTTGCCGCATCGGCGATGCATCGGCGCGGTATAGAGAAAGCAAGGCTCAACATCGAGCCACATCGCCGATGCATCGGCGATGCGGCGCGATCCTTCGACCCCATCTACTCGGACCCATTCCACTTTGGAGGCCGACTTTGGGGTTCCCCGTGTCACGCTTCCCGTCAGCATCCCCGCGGCACGCCTCGTCTGGGTTGCGGTGGAGGGGCGAGCTTTGGAAAAGTGAGGGCCTCAGGGCCTGGGGCCCCGAACGCCTGGTATATTATAAATAAGTAAACCTTCGCCCGTGGTCTAAGCGACAACGTCGGGAATGCAACCACCGATTCAATGACGAATGCGCGGGCACCATGACGGATGGTAGCAACCGAACAACGTGCAGCAACGTCAGGCCAGGTTCCCCCGCGCGGCGAGCGAGCCCCTTGCGAGTGATGGGCAGAACACGGAACCAGCAGGCCGATCCACCGGCCAGCCGCAGTGCCAAACGATGAGCCAGTGAGCTGGTCTCCTGACAGGCTGATGAGCTACCGACTCCCCGATTCCAGCGCTGACCCTGGAACCACGCCGCACTAGGACTCACACGGGGCGGTTCGCCTCTCGGGCCTCTCGGGCCCTGCCGCCCCGCAGCCCAGCCCGGCGAACATGGAGCGGGAACGGCCCCGCGGAAGCTGTGAAGGCAAGCTGCGCTGCGTCTCGCCCGCCTCGTGTGAAACACATGTTTCGCAATCGGTTCTGCCGTAGGTTGCGCCACGGTTTGCCAAATTCTGGGTCCCCACATCCTGGGCGGGACTCTTGTGTTCTCTGGACACCCGCGCGCGGGAAAGAACACATGGCCCTCTTGGAAACGATGCATTATGCGTATCGCGTGTGGCCGTGAGTTTAAAACAGGCTCCGCCCCATTAGCGCCAATTCGTGTGTATCACTGTCCCGACTGGCGCCTGTTAGCGTTTATTGGCGCCCACTGGTGTCGACTAGCGCCTACTTGCGACCAACTACAATCAACACGAAGCACCACTAGCTGGGGAAGACCACAGCAAATAATGCCTAAAACGGTTTTCGCGCACGAGGCAGGATAACTGAAGCAACTTGGTAACTCACAAACAAAGAGCGATGAAATCATGCCATCCTCAACGCACACATTGCATCAACTCCCCGGCAACGGGCAACTATATTAAAAGATGTTCGGCCGTAGCTGGTCGAATCGTAGTTCAGAAGTGTTCGCCCGATGACGAATGCGCGGGCGGGCCTAGTCACAGCTTGCATCAACAGAACAGCGTGCAACAACGCCGAACCAACCCCGCACGCGCGGCCAGCGAATTCTTGGCGAGTGATGACCAGAATGCAATATCTGGAAAGCTGGCACGCCTATCAAGTGGCCAGCCGCAGTGCCAAAAGATGAGGCAGCGAGCTGGTTTCCTGATCGGTTGACGAATGACAGACTTCCCCGATTCCAACACTGACCCTGCAACCACGCCGCACTAGGACACACGGGGCGGTTCGCCTCTCGGGCCCTTTTCCGCCCCGCACCCCAGCCCGGCGAACATAGAGCGGGAACAACCCCGCCGATGCTTTGAGAGCAAGCCGCCTTGCGTCTCGTCCGCCTCACGTGAAACACATGTTTCGCAACGGGTTTTGCAGTAGGTTGCGCCGCGGTGTGCCCAATCGTTTGCCCCCACATCCCAGGTAGGACTCATTGCTTCCTCTGGGCACCCCCGCGCAGAAAAGCAAACATCACCCTCTTTCCTTCTACCCCTTTTCTATCCAGATCATCACCCTTTTCACCATCATCACACATTCCAACATCCCGCGAGGACCAGCGGCCACCATCATCATCACAAAGCCACGATTCCGCACCCACCATCACCATCACCATCACCATCATCCTCAGCATCATCAACAAAATCATCAGGCCACCACCATCACCACAACCATCCAAGGATGGTCATTGATAGCGTGATTTCTGGGGACCCCGTACTCACAACATCAGGACGTCGAAATACTGGGATGGACACCTGTTGCCTTCTTCAGAGGCCTCCCGCATGAGATCCGAGCAGACGGGGTTGGAGGATCTTGCCGCATCGGCGATGCATCGGCGCGGTATAGAGAAAGCAAGGCTCAACATCGAGCCACATCGCCGATGCATCGGCGATGCGGCGCGATCCTTCGACCCCATCTACTCGGACCCATTCCACTTTGGAGGCCGACTTTCGGGTTCCCCGTGTCACGTTTCCCGTCAGCATCCCCGCGGCACGCCTCGTCTGGGTTGCGGTGGAGGGGCGAGTTTTGGAACAGTGAGGGCCTCAGGGCCTGGGGCCCCGAACGCCTGGTATATTATATATAAGTAAGCCTTCGCCCGTGGTCTAAGCGACAACGTCGGGAATGCAACCACCGATTCAATGACGAATGCGCGGGCACCATGACAGATGGCAGCAACCGAACAACGTGCAGCAACGTCAGGCCAGGTTCCCCCGCGCGGCGAGCGAGCCCCTTGCGAGTGATGGGCAGAACACGGAACCAGCAGGCCGATCCACCGGCCAGCCGCAGTGCCAAACGATGAGCCAGTGAGCTGGTCTCCTGACAGGCTGATGAGCTACCGGCTCCCCGATTCCAGCACTGACCCTGGAACCACGCCGCACTAGGACTCACGGGGCGGTTCGCCACTCGGGCCCTGCCGCCCCGCAGCCCAGACCGGCGAACATGGAGCGGGAACAGCCCCGCGGAAGCTGTGAAGGCAAGCTGCGTTGCGTCTCGTCCGCCTCGTGTGAAACACATGTTTCGCAATCGGTTCTGCCGTAGGTTGCGCCACGGTCTGCCAAATTCTGGGTCGCCACATCCTGGGCCGGACTCTTGTGTTCTCTGGACACCCGCGCGCGGGAAAGAACACGTGGCCCTCTTTTCTTCTACTCCTTTTTGTACCCAAATCATCACCATCACACCATCACTATCACTATCACCATCCCACGAGGATCAGCGGCCATCAGCACCACACAGCCACGTTTTCACACTAACCATCACCATTACCCATTACCATCCCCCTTGAAATCACCATCACCATCATCAACAACAACAAAGAAAGCCCACCACCACCATCACCACAACCATCCCACCATGATCATCGATCATGGCTCGCGCTCACAAAATCAGGACGTCGCATTTCTGGGATGGACACCCGTTGCCTTCGGCAGAGGCCTCCCAAATGGAATCCGAGTAGACGGGGTCGGAGGATCTTGCCGCATCGTCGACGCATCGCCGATGCATCGGCGACGTCGCCGTAGAGAAAATCGGGCTCCACATCGAGCCACATCGGTGATGTATCATTAGGCGATGCGGCGCGACCTTTCGACCCCATCGACTGGGACCCACCCCATTTGGGAGGCCAACTTTCGGGTTCTCCGCGTCGTGTTTCCGATCGGCGCCCCCGTGGCACGGGGACGCTTCGGCAGAAGAGGCTCGCGGCGCGACGGGCGTGCAAAGAGAAGCGGTGACCACCGCGCCGAGAACACAGATCGGGGGACCGGAAAAAAGGGACCCCTGGGCGGTGGCACGCCTGAGCGTCGTCCTGTGCTGGGTGACGCTCGGGCGTGCCACCGCCCAGGGGTCGGCACCACGCCGATGGTTTCGTGGTAGCGGTGGATTTGGTTTTTCCTTTCCAGGAAAACCATGGGAAAGCACGACGTGAAGTCTTTGTTTTCAGCCATTGGGGGCCCTCAGCCAGTGGGGGCCCTCGCCAGGCCCCGGGACCGTCCACACAATGACTCGGGATGAAAAGCTGGCCCATGGGGAAGAAATCGGGGCTTCTGGGAAACTCCGTATCCAAGACATGAGATGTCCTGTTTTCTGTTGCTCGGAGTTCCTTGAGGCCCCGACCCTTTTCCCCAAACCCGTGTTCGGGGGCCCGGCGAGGGCCCGCGCAAGCCAGAAATTGCCCAAAACCTCCCGTTGAGACTTTTCTTTCAACGCGAGCAGATCTAGAACTTGAACATCAAACAACCAGAATGTCTGGGCCTGCTGTGTGCTTGGTTTGCCGTTCGCCACTCGTGGCTTGCCGTCGGCTGGGCGTTCGCCCGTCAATTTGCGCGACGTTTTCGCACCACGCTGCTGCTGAAATTGTTGGTTGTTCCCGGAAAGGGCGTCGGCCGAGGGCTCCCTATAGTCGGTTACCCCCCCGACCTCGACTTGAGACGGGCCGGGGAAGCTATTTTGCGAGGACTTAACTCTGCGATGAATCACGAGGTCGAGACGGGCCAGATAATTAAAATTTGAGGATGTCCCGAGCGAAACGCTTTTTGTTGTCAAAGAAAGAATCCGCCGATCCGGCGCGTGAACTACAACTATCCTTGGCAAGAGCTTCAGCTCTGAGCCTAAGCAAGAGCTTCAGCTCTGCTTGGGGGGGTCGCCGGGGTGGCTCTGCCGGGGAAGAGGGGAAGGAGCCTCCATCTAGCGTTTTCTTCCTGTGCGCATCCCAGCATCCCCAAAATGTTTCGGGTGGTCCCACGGTCTCCGGGGTGGCTCTGCCGGGGAAGGGGGAAGGGGGGGGGCTCCATCTAGCGATTTCTTCATGTTGCGACTCCCCCAGATGTCCCGCGGTCGCCGGGGTGGCTCCGCCGAAGGGGGGGGGGGGGTCCTCCATGCATCTGGTGTTTTCTGCATGTGTGATTTGCGCATTCCCCAAATGTTTCGGGGGGTCCCACGGTCGCCGGGGTGGCTCTGCCGGGGAAGCGGAAGGGGGGGGGGTTCTCCAGCTGGCGTTCTCTTCATGGTTGGCGCCTTCCCCAGATATTTCGGGGGGTCCTGCGGTCGCCGGGGTGGCTCCGCCTGAGGGGGGGGGGTCCTCCATGCATCCGGTGTTTTCTGCATGATTTGCGCATTCCCGAAATGTTTCGGGGGGGTCCCACGCTCGCCAGGGTGGCTCTGCCGGGGAAGCGGAAGAGGGGGGGGTTCTCCAGCTGGCGTTCTCTTCATGGTTGGCGCCTTCCCCACATGTTTCGGGGGGTCCCAGGGTTGCCGGGGTGGCTCTGCCGGGGGAGCGGGGGAGGGGGTGGGGTCCTCCATCTGGCGTTCTCTGAATGATTTGCGCATCCCCCAGATGTTTCGGGAGCCCCCAGGGTCTCCGGGGTGGCTCTGCCAGGGAAGCGGAGGAGGGAGGGGTGGGGGGGTCCTCCATCTGGCGTTCTCTGCATGATTCGCGCATCCCCCAAATGTTTCGGGGGGTCCCAGGGTCGCCGGGGTGGCTCTGCTGGGGAAGCGCGGGGGGAGGAAGGGAACCTCCATCTGGCGTCTTCTGCATGCTTTGCGCATCTCCCAGAGTAGCTTTGCTGGTAAAACGAGGGGAGGGGAGGGGGTCCATCTGGCGTTTTCTGTATGATTTGCACATTCCCCGCATGTTTCGGAGGGTCCCAGGGCCGCCGGGGTGTCTCTGCTGGGGAAGCAGAGGGAAGGGGGCCGTCTTCCATCTGGTGATTTTAGCATGATTTGCGCATTCTTCAAATGTTTCGGTGGGGTCCGGGGTCGCCGGGGTGGCTCTGCCCGGGATGGGGGGGAGAGGGGGGGGCGGTCCCCCACCTGGCGTTTTCTTCCTGATTTGCGCGCCCCCAAACGTTTCGGGGTGTCAAAAGGAACCCCTTTCAGATCTAGCCGTTACTGTCCCCAGGTAGTCCCTTCGCAACCCTGCACGGAACCCTGGGGGGGAGCGGTCCCCCATCTGGCGTTTTCTGAATGATTTGCACATCCCCACGGTGTTTCGTGGCGTCCAAAGGACCACCCTCAGATCTATCCCCTTCCGCCCCCAGGACCTTCCCCTCAGAACCCTGTCGCGCCTCCTTCTCCTCCTCCTCTTCCTCCTCCTCCTCCTCCTCCTCCTCCTCCTCCTCCTCGTCCTCCTCTTCCACTTCCTCCTCCCCCTCCTCCTCCTCCTCGTCCTCCTTCTCGTCCTCTCCTCCTCCTCTTCTTCTCCTCCTCCTCCTCCTCCTCCTCCTCTCGTCCTCCTCCCTCCTCCCTCCTCCTCCTCCTCCTCCTCCTCCTCCTCCTCCTCCTCCTCCTCCTCCTCCTCCTCCTCCTCCCCCTCCTCCTCCTCCTCCCCCTCCTCCTCCTCCTCCTTTTCCTCTCTCTCCCCTCCTCGCGCGCGTCGGGCGGAGGTGCGGCCGGCGAGCGGAGGCATGGCCGGGGCCACCGCCGCCGCCACCGCTGCCGCCGCCGTCGTCGTGATCGTCGTCGTCGTTGTCGTCGTCGCCGTCGTCGTCGTCGTCGTCGTCTTCGTCGTCGTCGTCCTCCTCCTTCTCTTTCCCTCCGCCGTCGACAACGTCGTCGTCGTCGTCGTCGTGCCCGTCGTCGTCTTCGTCGCGTCCTCCTTTTCCCTTGCTCCTCCTTTCCCCCTCCCGCCGCCAGGACCCTCCCCTCGGAACCCTCCGCGGACCCCTCCCGGACCGCTCCAGGCACCCCCAAAAGGGCCCACAGGTCCAAAAAGCGTGCCCGACAACCCTGGGACCGCGGGACTCCTCTCAGGTTTTTTTTTCCTCCGTCGTTTCCTCATATTCCTCCTTCTCCTCGTCCAAGTCCTCGCCCTCCACACACATGGCCTGTAAATTCACGTTGGCACCCGTCCGTAGTGGCTCGATTGCATACGGAAAAGGACCCGCATCGTCGCGTAGGACAGCATGATCACATAAAATTAATGATCCAGATAGCAAGACGTATACCTCCCATCCAAGATTAAATCACTAATCGAGCACGTGTGGCTCGTGCAATAACTGAAGAAAAATGTCGGTTGGGCGGAGGCTATGAGCGCTGGGGCCGAGGGCCCGGCCTGCACCCATCACCCCTGCCGCCACCAGGCGGCCTATAGCCGAGGCCGCCTGGGATAGGTCCGTGTAGCCCACCATATGGCCAACCGCACACAATATCGTCAGAGTACACGCTCATGGCGAAATCGATGGACAGCCAGCCCTCGAAACGAAACATGGGGACGTTGCCATCGCACAGGGAGTTCGCGTAATCGTTGAGGACGGCAGCGTACAGCAGACACTGCAGTATGTTCCAGCAAGACCTCGACCCCCCCCCCCATGCGCTGGTATCCCCCGCCTCCCGCGGAAGGGGTGCCCGGGGGGTGGGAAGGGCAGAGTGGCGACTTGAACCAGGCGTACTCCTCGTCTTCCCACACATGGTCCATAAATCCACATTGGGTCCCGTCCGTTGTGGCTCGATTGCGTAAAATGAGGATCCGCTTCGTCGCGTTGGACAGCAGGATCACATATCATTTCTCCAGATAGAAAGACGTATACCTCTCGTCCAGTCGAATCAATTCTCCAGGAGGAAAGACTTACACCTCCAATCCAATAGAAAAAATCGAGTCGAGCACATGTGACTCGCGCAGTAGCTGGGTGAAATGTTGGTTGCGCGGAGGCCATGGGTGCGGGGGCCACGGGCCCTGCCTGCGCCCATCACCCCCGCCGCCACCAGGCGGCCGAGGCCGCCTGGGATAGTCGACCACGCGCATAGTCGCCGGAGTCGTCGCTGAGGTCGGCAGCGTACGCCGCACACAGCACTGAATTCCAGCAGAACCTCTACCCCCCACCCCACGCGCTGGTATCCCCCGCCTACCGCGGAGGGGGTGCCCTGGGGATGGGAAGGTCAGAGTGGCGACTTGAACCAAGCGTGCTCCTCGTCTTCCCACACATGGTCCATAAATCCACATTGGACCCCGTCCGGTGTGGCTTGATCGTGTAGAATGAGGATCCGCTTCATCACGTTGGACAGCATGATCACATATCAATTCTCCAGGTCGAAAAACGTAAACCTCCCGTCCAGTAGTATCAATTCTCCAGAAAGAAAGACTGATACCTCCAATCCAATAGTAAAATCAAGTCGAGCACATGTGACTCGCACAGCAGCTGGGTGAAATGTCGGCTGGACGGAGGCTATGGGCGCGGGGGCCACGGGCCCCGCCTGCGCCCATCACCCCCGCCGCCGCCAGGCGGCCGAGGCCGCCTGGAATAGTCAACCACGCGCACGCGCATGGTCGTCGGAGTCGTCGCTGAGGTCGGCAGCATACACCGCACACAGCACTGAATTCCAACTAAACCTCTACCCCCCCGCCCCACGCGCTGGCATCCTCCGCCTACCGCGGAGGGGGTGCCCTGGGGGTGGGAAGGGCAGAGTGGCGACTTGAACCAGGCGTGCCTGGATTCTGTAAAATATATGCGGCGCGGCTACCTCCTACTGCAGATGGCGGCCGCGAACTGATACCAAATGTTCTCGTTAGCTTGTCGTGGGCGCGTCATACAGGCGAACTCCAGGTTCGGGTGCGTCGGTCTGATAAGATGCAGGACGTGGCATCGATTGCCTGGGATCCGTGTCCGCTTGTTGTGTTCCACGATCAGGGTATTGCAATCGTCTGTGGCCCTCTTGGCTCCAAAGCGATGCTTGCCAGTCGGTTCCCCAGGTGTACATAGTAGCCTTGACCATTGGCTGAAACGCTGAATACCTTCCATCCTCTGTTTGCAGGTGATGCAAAACATATGAGGTGCTTGGTCTCGTCTAGCTCCAATAGGCGGGCCCCAAATATGGTAACCTTGTTGTCGAGCTTCTCTGTTGTGAAGGAGGCGTTTCTGCTCGTCGATGAGGGGCGGCCTACCAGGCCTTCAAACTCGCGCGTCTCTTCAAGAGTCCACTCGATGACAATGCTTAGCTTCTGGACAGATGCATCTTGCTTGGCGTGGGTGCCTTTCTCCAACAGGCCAGCCACCGATTCCATTGCACGTCTCGATAGGTCGCTATCTCTAACTGGCTTGCTACTATCTTCCTTGAGTGATGGCGCCGTCCAGATCGGCTTCGGCGGCGAACGCCAGTCAAGCACAGCGTCGAGGCTACCCGTTCGGTCCGTGGTGGCCAAGCTCAGGGCGCACAGGACTCGCGCGGTGTGGTTGTGCGCCACAAGCGTGGATCTGCACTTGAAACCAGGCGCGAGCCTTAGCCCCAGCGGAGTGAGGGCGCTGAGCTCTACGTAGCTAGGTCGGCACCCCGCCATCCGTGCAGCCACCGTAGAAAAGTAGCGTGCCAGTCTGAATCTGACTATCTTTGCGTCACTCGCGCTCTCCTGGGGGGTCACCAATGGGAGTCCGGTAGCTATGGTAAAACCGATTGCAAATTCCACCCGTGTGACGGGCAGAGGAGCCCGAACAGTACCATCTGCCTCTCATTCTAGCTGTGCGAAGTACCACACCACCGCTGGAGAGAGAGAGAGAGAGAGAAAAAAAAAGCGACTGCTGGTAGTACCACTTTGCCATTGGAATTGATTCGGGCAAGTTCAGAGCGAACTTCCAGTCGGCGAGGTTGGGCGCGATGGGTTCCCAATGGCATCCAGGGAAAGCCAGCATGGGACAACCGTTAGTCGGTTTGGTAGTTGCTTGATCTAGGGCAAGCTCGTCGTTGGAACTGCTGCTCGGGCTCGGGCGACTCGAAGACGCAGCGGTCGTAGTGCTTGTCGCTGGTGAGGTTGCACTCGGCGTAGTCGCTGGTGGTGCCCTCGTCTTCTTGCCGTGCAAGCGTCGGGGGGCTCCTGGCGAAGGTGGCGGGGGAAGCGCAAGTGTTGGGATCGGCTGGTCGTGGTCGGAATCGCCCATGCCTAGGCGCGCCCATGGGTCTTCTTCGTCCGCCCCAGGTAGGTCAGGAAGGTTGCCGTCAAGTTCTGCTTTTTCCATGCGGCGAGCTTGCTCGCACCTGGCGTTGTGTGCGTCGCGACCCACCTCCGTCAGCGCCTGGGCCCGGCTCTCGGAGATGACCCTGGCGGTGCGTTGGGGCAGGTAGCATAGTTGCTGATCTCGTAGATGTTGTTGTCGCAGTGCTGCTGGGAGGCCGTGCGAGCGCGCAGCTCGAACTGCGCCTTTGTCCGCTGTCTGGTTGAGCTCCCAAAGCGTGCGCTCTTCGGCGGGGACGTCCCACTCACTGCGATGTGCTTGTATTTCCAGTGCCCGAGGCTGCTCTCGACCTTTGACGTCCAATCCCGTCTCGATGGCGTCCCAAGGGTCGACGTGCTGCTTGGTGGTCAGGGTCTCGCCGCGGAGCAAGGCCGTAAAATTCCGAACGCAATGCGCACTGTCGGCCAGGTAGATTTTGGGGCACCACGACCACGCGACGAAGTGCCTCAATGCTGAAACTTCGGCACGTTGAGCGCCTTAGGCCACTCCTTTGAGCGGCGCCTCGATGCTGCAAGGGTGCCCGTTGCCACAATGAAGAGCGTAACCAGATCTACGGGCCCGAAGGTCCGACGCTCGCCCAAGGCAGAAGCCATCGCCTGCGACCACAACATAACCATCACGATTGGCCAGCGCTGTGTTCTCATCATCTCTCACCTCGTAGCCCCCGTCTCCGTGATGGGGCGGGGGTTCGAGCGGCAGCTCGTCAGGTAAGAGTTGGCAGGCAAACTCGTCACATTCTGGACGGTCAGGCATATGTCCGCAGCGCAGTAGACATGTGGGCAGGGCGTGGAGCTCCGCTCGCGCGTAGCTGGACAGCGGCACTGATCTGTGAGATCCCCACTTCGGGCAATCCAAAAGGATGTGCGACATCGTCTCGCCGGGGTCGAAGCAGCGGGGGCACCTCTTGTGGCTGGCATTACTGGTGGTGCGGTGCAGGCGGTGTTCCGTGATAGTCCGTCCTTGAAGGTAGGCCCTGAGGAACGGCACCTGCTTAGTGGTCAGTTTTGGTACTAGTATGTCGGAGGCTCCGAGGAGGAGAGGTGGTTGGTCCTTCGGCTCATCATCCACATCCTCGTCGTCAGGCTTCGTACTCCTCTCGGCCTTCCTCAGCAGGGCGATGGTGATGTGATAGTTCAGACCCATGTTCCCATGGGTGCCTCCTTTAATGTGTCTCTGTGTTCCAAGAGCTGAAGGTCTCGTCGCCAGACAAATCGCCTCATATCTTCTGGCAATGTGTGAAGCCACCAGCCCTGCGGGTGTTGCGTGAGATAGATGTGCTGGCCATTCGCCCTCTGAAAAGTGTCATAAGTAGCCCGCTCCCAGTTTAAACCTTGCAGCGCAGCACGAAGTCGGTTGATGGGGCCAGCGCCGCTGCCCTTGAGAGTAATAGTAACTCTGTTGTGCAGGAGGTCCCAAGATTGCGTTGCTCGTGGAAGTAATCGAGGTCCACTCGGACTGTTGAAACGTCTGCGCGCGATAACCAAGGGTTGAGCCGCGGCAATCTGCAGTGGGTCGATCAAGTGGCCTCGCATAACTGGCGCGAGCGCGATGGCAGGCGACCTGAAAGCACGGCACTCGTTCCACAAGGACCTGACGACTGCAGATCTGAAATTCAGATGGTTGTGCTTCGGGAGGCGCCGAAACTCAAGTCCTGGAGCAAGTCGAGGTAGAACTGCCGTCGCGAGCAAACGTTGCTTTCCTTGAAGTCCAAGTGGCGCGCCGCCTGCACGCCGTGTGACTCGATATGCTGAGGTAGAACGCCGTATTCTATTATCTTGTGGGCACATACCAAACAGTGCATATCTCCCCTCCCACCAGAACTAGGTTACGCACCACTTGGAAGTTCTCGTGTCCATTGTATGTTAGGGCAGCCATCAACGCAACTTCAGCCTTCGAGGATGTAGCGAAATGCTTCGTCTTGGGGATGTTGGTCTGGGTGCCCGCATGCTCGTCGAACTCCAGGGGCACCGTGGTCGCCTTCGCCTTTCGCACTGCATGGCAAGGCCCTTCTGCACGAAAACTGCCGTCATCAATGAAAGAAGTAACCTTCGCCTCTGCTTCCCTCTCTAGGGCGCGGCCCCATGCAGACATCAGTGCGAGCGCCTGCCCCTTGGATAAAGCCGTTGCTGCGCTTCGTCTCAGGGCTCGCTGCGCGGGCAACCTGCCAGCGAGCTCGAAGATCCTGATCGAAGACCTCGGAGGCGTGAAATGCGCCAGGGGGGCAATCCAAAGCTTTCATGAATTGAATTCCTATATCACATCCCAATGCATCAAAACACTTGCGACGGTCTGCAGAACATCCTGAGAGCGGTGTACCCGTCGCATGAGCATACTCGATGTCTACCAAGATCCCAAACTACTACTTGATAGTAATAACCACGTCGCGCCCCGACTGCCCCACCGCGCATCCACTTCTCCGCTCAGGTGGACATATGATGGAAGCGGTCGCCTGTCAGGGCGGCGTGGATCGGGCTCAGGTTTGCGATGGGGCGCATCTCGGCAATAGTTGCTGTCCATGCATTGTCTGGTTCCACGTCAGCCGCCAAGTCGGCCTCCTGGTCCCACTCGGGCAAACGCGAAGCGATACCAACCGTCATCGCACGAGGCCAGCGGAGCCAATAATCCTCGACTCCCGCGCATAGCATCGCGAATAGGTCGCAGATGCATATCGGCAGCAAGCGGAGCTCGCCTACTCGCCAACCGTCTCCAGCAGCTGCTCGGAGGACCTTCGTCTTACGAAATTGCTTTTGGAGGCGGTATCCTGCGATATCCTCGATATCGCACCGGCGATGCGCGATATACTTGCCGAGCCGCTTCTCAAAGGCCCCCCATGATTTGAACTTGGCCTCGTTGAGCATCTTCTCCCAGAATAGATCAACCTGCTTCAGAATATCACTGCGTTTCGTACAGGTGCGACGTAGATCATCGTACTTGACGGCGTGGATCGTCTGATATTGTCTCTGCCTGATCCAAACGCAAACTTCTCGGCCACCTGAGCACCGAAGAGACTCGCGTCGCTTCTTTCTCCAGTTGTCGATCCTTGCAAGTTCCCTTTCCTTCGCGTGAGTAGCGTGCTTGGCTTCCAGAGAAATGATCTAAGTGCCAGCGGCCTCCAGGGCGGGCGCGCCATGAAGAAACTCGCTGTCAGGAAGCTGTAGTTCTCGTCGCAACCGCTTCCGGAGGGCGCGCCACAGGTGCAGCGCCTTCAACTTGCTCTGTAAGTCCTTCTGCCCGCGATAAAGCTGAAGGCTAAGTTCGGCGAGGGGGGCGATGACATTCTCGAAGCGTTTCAAAGTCGTCGCAGCAGGGCCTTCCTTCAATTAATGTTTCCAGTATGGTGGAGCAGCGGCTTCCCATTGCACTAATTATGGTTCCTGACTACGGCCGTGATACGCTGCTCCGAACTTGATCCCCGTGTGTTCCAGCCGTTTCTCCAAGTGAGATTCTCCGGTTTTCCCGATGAGGCTCCAGGCATCTTCTGGTCGTGCGTCGACTTGGGCTTGCTCGAATGCGTTGAAGTGCTCGTCGATGCATTGTCTGCCTAGAGCCCCGCTCTCTTCTGATGATCTTTTTAACGCAGTCGACTGGATAAGCCCGCGATATCCGTTGATTTTGCCAGGTATCAGCACGGGCGTCAACGTTGCTAACCAATTCCAAACCAAGGTGCCGATTGATGCCCAAGTCTCGGGGTAGTCGAAAGGACTTGATCGCCTCCCTGGCCGCAGCGATGACAATCGCACGGTCGGAGCGGCCGACGCGCGCGCCTTGACATAATCCCACGAGCCCTCTGGGCGTCGGTGGTTTAACGAGTTTCCTCTTCCACCCCTCCCTCTTCCCCCTTCGGGGAGGGGTTTACCCCTCCCCCTACCCTCTCCCCGCTGACCTGGACAAGGGGTTCCGCGGCGCGTTGGGGCGCCCAAGATCGACCCCTGGGAGGGCTAAAATTCGACACCCCTCACAAGGATCGTGGCTCCTGAGGGGGGGGGGGGGGGGGCTGTAATTAGGGAACCCCCCTTCGTTGATCGATCTCCTCCAAGATGGCTCCGAGGCCCCCCAAGAGGCCCCCAGGAGGCCCCCAAGAGACCCCCAAGAGGCCCCAAGAGACCCCCCAGAGGCACCCAAGAAGCGCCCAGGAGGCCCCAAGAAGCGCCCAGGAGGCCCCCAAAGGCCCCAAGATGGCCCCAAGTGGCCCCAAGAGGCCCCCAGGAGGCCCCAACGAGGATCCCGAACGGCCCGCAGAGGCCCCCCCGAGGCACCCAAGACGCCGCAAAGCCCCTCAGGACGACCCTCTACTCGCCTGGGCGTCGTTTCTGGACGGGCTGGTGGGGACACGCGAAGCGTCTAGAATTTGCCCCACTTCGGGCCCTAGCCGCAGGTAGGTTCTGCTCCAAACACAGCACCCACATCATGCCATCTCCCTGTCGCAAGGATGGCGGACAATGTTGAAGACTGTGCCGTCGTAGTATTTGCGTCCATACACGCGATGGTGGCCCGGTCGCCTCAATTCTCAACATCTCCGAATGTCTAGTGGAAGTGCCTATCACTCCGTGTCCTGATGACGTTATCGTAGCCGGCCTCGTTGCAGCGGTTGACGATGTGAATCGGGCGAGATCCAAAGAGAGCGACCACGCGCCACCAGCGCGTAGTTGCATGCGTCTCCTCAGCAGCGCCGAGCTTCCTTGCGCCGGGCGACGCCGCAATACTCTTTTTGGAAATCGTAGCTACACCACCGCGAGCTGCGCGATGCCGCCTCGATCCACGGCATTTCTGCGGGCGTGCGGGGCGCCCAAACATAGCTTCATATCCGTTGGCGCGACAGACCTTCGCGCGGCCCAGCTGCTGTTTGAAATGCAACCTCGTCTCCTGCAGTAAAAGTAGATCAGCGTTCATCGTGTCCATGCGGCCGACGAGCGAAGTCCAGGAGGTGGCATTTGCTGATTGAGACGTTGCCAATGCAGGAGTCTGCCCAGGAGAAGCCGCGGCAGGAAGTGGCGGCCGCTTGCCCCGAACTCGACGTCCAGGCATCATGGCTCTGATTGAATTGCCGGGGGGGGGGGGGTCTTCAGCTTCTTGGCCGCAGCCTCAAGCTCTGCAGTGCCAGGCGTCTGCTGAGATGAAGCATTTGAACTCTGCGCGATCGCCCCCATGCACTTAGCGAGGCCCTGTCCTTGAATATGTAGTTGCTCTATGACTGCTGTCTGGTTTCCCACGGCAGCCGCTTGGATCGCATCTGTCAAGAACTGCCGAACATCTGGTGATCGGCCCGAGCCTGCTGGTTGTGGTTGAGGCTGTGCTGCGCTCCAGTCCGGATCGTTCATCTCCGCGTCGGCTGGTGGCTCCGCGGGGGGGGGGGGGCGTGGGGCGGGCGAGCTGCGCAGTGGCACTGGCCTTCGCAGTGGCACTGGCTTTCTGCGCATGAGCAGTTGCCGCTGGGCTCGAACCTGCCGGTGGCATGTGCTTCGTAACCGTGGCTGTCCACGAGGGGGGCGCCACAGTCTCTTCGTTCTTCGTCATCTTCGGATTGATAGTAGCCCGCTTGCCGCCAATGCTGATGTCTCTGCTCGCTGGAGGTGCGTCGGTGCGGACTTGGACCACAGGGGCGCTCTGCCCCACTCCTTTGTGACGGACCGCGAGAAATTCGGCTGTCCATCCCATCTGTCTACTCGACTGCTGGCACAGCGATCCTTCCGTCGATCAGCGCAGGGGGCGGGCCGATCTCTAATGTGGTCGCGGCGGGGGGAGCGCGCTTCTGGATGCGCCGCCAGGCCGCGGTCGCCTTCGCCGTCTGCGCGCGGAAGAATCGAGCCAACGTCTTGCAATTCTATCATATCCCAGTCCGCTGGCTCCCCCCGAGTTCCGGCTAAGCTCGATCGCCTCCGAGAAGGAAGTGTGCTTCGCGAAGGGGGCGAGGGCTTCTTCCTCCTTCTCCTGCTGCAAGGCTGCGCCGTCTCCGCCAATGTTGGAGCGCTGGGAGACTACTCCATCAGGGCCTGAAGCGCGGCGGGGTTACTCGACATGTGCAGCTGGCAAGCGAAATAGCGCCGAGATGGCTCGATGCCCAACTTCGTCCTCGTTGAAGACTCGCCCGCTGCAGCACTTGACCTCGATGTCCACCGCATGGGAGATCTTTGCGTTCACGATGCTTGCAATTTCCTCGTCCAACACGCGCCAAGGAGGGGCAGTGTGATACTTCTTCTTCTCTGAAGGGTGCTCGGCTCTCTGATATCGAGCCACCTTCGCTTGTTTGTGGCGTTTGTGCATATATTTGAACGGTTCCCCGCGCAGTGTTCCCCAAGAATCGCCACGCCCATGGGGACTTCGGCTTCTCACTGGATCTTGGTAGGTGCCAGCGCTGGCTGCGTAACTGCATGCTGGGAACGCATTATGCGGGTCAGGGCGCCGCCAGAAGGAATCATCATTGCACAGCTGTTGGAGCTCAGCGGGCGAGTAGGTAAGGATCGACCAGTAGGTGTCGTCCAACATGGCGGCGTATTGCCATCCAGTCTGGTTGGCCTCTGGGCGTGGTTCCTTGTTTTTCTTCTTCTCCTTCTCCTTCTTCGGCTTGGGGGAGGTATCGCTCGCGGGGGGCTTGGAGCCTACAGGTCGGACCTTCAGCCATGCCATGATATATTTGACGGCTTCAGATGCCTCCTTCTGCGCAACCTCCGTCATCTTCTCTTGTGAAATCCTGCGGAAGTGATCGAAAATCTGCTGCGCATTCGTCTTACCTTTCGTCTTCAGGATGCCAATCGCCCTGGCTGACACAGACGCTGGGGTGGCCAGCTTCGCCACCCTCGTCCTTAGATTGAACTTCGCTGCGCTCGCTCCACGGCCTTCAACAGGTCCGTTGCCATGGAGTGCGTGCTGAAGTGCTGAAGCTAATTCCAGAAGTTGTGCGATGACAACCACACGTAAGTCCATTGCGTACAACCAGACCTGTCACCATAGCTACTCCAAGAATGCATTCGGCCCCAACAGACTGTTGTAGAAGTTGGAATCCCCAGAAAGATATTATCTGTGCTCTTCGCGCCCTCGCTGGAGGACGTCCTGACAACCGAGGCCTCGAAGCTGTTGGCCAGAATGTTGAGCACATTCATGGAAATAGCCACGTGCCGCGGCTGCGCGGCCGAGATGATCATCTCCACCCTGTCACCGTACTCCTCGTCCTTCCTCCTGCGCCTCCTCCTCCTCCTCCTGCTCCTCCTCCTCCTCCTCCGCCTCCTCCTCCTCATCCTCCTCCTCTTCTCTCTCCCCTCCTCGCGCGCGCCGCGCGGAAGTACGGCTGGGGAGAGGAGGCACGTCCGGAGCCACCGGAAACCAGGACGAGGCCCAGGACGCGGAAACCCTGCAAAAACACATGGAAAATGAGCCCTGGTCCTCCCATGGCGGGTCGAGGCAACTGTTTTCGGGCCCCGGGCCTGCTCCCCCGGGATATATATATATATATATATGTGTGTATATATATATATATTCTCATACGCACCTCTCCGAGGGAGTAGAGCTCAGAGGCGATTAGTGCGCACGCGTTCGCGATTCTTCTGGGCGTTTCGCTCGGGACATCCTCGACATTCTGGAAATCGGTGGCACCCCTCACGCAGATCGTGACGTCAGGGTCCAAAAACACATGGGAATTTCAACATCTTAACAGAAAACCTTCAAAAACACATGGTAATTTCAATAATTGTGACCCCGATTCCCAGGGAATGGCGGTTTCGCTTGAAAAATCCTTCCAAAATCGAGCCCCAGGCCCCGCCTCGGAGCCTCCTGGGGGCCTCCTGGAACTTCCTGGGGCCTCCTGGGGCTTTCTGAACCTTCTGGCACCCCAGACCCCGCCTAGGAGCCTCCTGGGGGTCTCGTGAAACCTCCTGGGGCCTCCTGGGGCCTCCTGCGGCCTCCTGGAGCCTCTTGGGGCCTCCTGAAGCCTCCTGGGGTCTCCTGGGGCCTCCTGAGGCCGCCTGGGGCTTCCTGGGGCCTCCTGGGGTTTCAGAACTACATGCACACAGAGACACAAATCACGCCCAACACATCACACGCTAGACACACATAACACACACACACACACACACAACACCTACAACACACAAAAAGCACGCACCACACAAAGCATACATCACACACACACACACACACACACACGCACAACACTCACAATCCTGGGGCCTCTTGGAGCCTCTTCTGGTATCCAAGTCGGGCCTCCTGAGGCTTCCTGGGGGGTCCTGGTACACACATCGCAAGGTGTGGCACCCCCACTTGCGCTCGAGTGCGACTTCGATGTTGCATTTCACTCCTGCTTCAAACGCCCCTTCAATTTTTTGTATGAGCCTGGGCACACACGTGCCAATTGTATAGTATGTGTGTAAACTGTGTGGCCATGGTTTGAGGACATGCCCCGCCCCAGCACCGCCGATTAGTGTGTAGCAATCTTCCGTCTAGCGCCTATTCGCGCGTATTGGCGTCGACCAGCTTCTGATAGCGCCAGCGAGCGACCACTCATAAGCAGCAGTAAGCATCAATAGCTGGGGAAGACCACACTAACTCATGCTAAGAACTGTTCTCGCGCAGAACACGTGACATACACCAGCGACGAACCGATCGGAATAGATTCAACCTGAGAACTCACACTCGCAAAATAATGAAGGCAAACCAATGATAATGACGTCATGCCGACGCCAACGTAAACATTGCTCACACTTCCCATAAACAAGCAACTGTAGGACAAATTATTCGGCCGCAGCTGGTCGAATCGTATTTCAGAAGCGTTCACCCATGCTCGAAACAATACCGTCGGATGCGCAACCACCGATTCAATGACGAATGCGCGGGCACCATGACAGATTGCAGCAACCGAACAACGTGCAGCAACGGGTGGACAGGTTCGCCAGCGCGGAGAGTGAACTCTTTGCGAAGAGTGCACACCATATAAAACCGACAGGCCTGTCAACTGGCCACCCGCAGTGTCAAAATACATGAGCTGGTGAGCTGGTCTCCTGATCGGCCGATGGGCAACTGATTCGCCGATTCCAACAGTGGCCCTGGAACCACGCCACAATGGGAATCACCGGGCGGTTCGCCTCTCGGGCCTATACAGGGGCCCTGCCGCCCCGCAACCCAGCTGGCAACCGCAGAAGCTGTGAGGGCAAACCAGTTTTAGTCTCGCCCGCCTTAGGTAAGCCGCAGGTTTCGCAATGGGTAGCGCCATAAGTTGCAACACGGTCTGCCAAATGCTTCCCCAAATCCTGAGTGGGGCTCTTGTTTTCGTTGGACGCCCCCGCGAAGAAAAACAAACACCTCACCCTTTCTTCTTCTCCTCCATCACACTAATCAGCACCGTCGAACCATCATCATTATCATCATGATCGCCAACCCACCATGACCATCGGTCACCATCATCACCACGCCATGTTTATCCGAGCGCGTCATTTGCGTACTGTCGCAGGCAACACATTTGAGCACCCCCAGGGAACATATCGTGACCATGTCTCAAGCGGAAGCCTCGTCTGTGAGTGGATCGCGAGGACATCTCAAGCGGGACCTCCCTCCCCAGGGGGTCCTCATTTCATGCTAGCAGACCGCAGCGGAGAGCAGCAGAGACCAGCGGAGCCCAGCAGAGAGCAGTAGAGCCCAGCAGAGAGCAGCAGAGAGCGGCAGAGAGCGGCAGAGACCAGCAGAGAGCAGCAGCAGAGCAGCAGAGAGCAGCGGACAGCAGCAGAGAGCAGCAGAGGGCAGCAGAGACCAGCCGAGAGCAGCTAGGACAGGGGGAGGTGACGGAGGGGGAGAACACGCAGGAGGGCGAGGAGGGGGGTGGTAGTGGAGGGAGCGGGGGAAGGCTTGCGCCAGGGCGAACAGGAAAATAGCGCAGAGGAGACATGAAGAGAGATTCCGCCATCACAAGAACGACGACAGCATTACTTCCGGACGAACCGGTAACAGTTTCATGCAGGGCCCTATGCAGCAGCGGAGCGACGAAGCTGATGACTGACAGACGAAGCGAGCATGTATTTTCGTGTAGCGCCCTACCGTCGGAGTGTAGGTCGACTCTGGATCGCCACAGGCTGGGTCACTGGTTGCAGCGTGGGGCGCCCCAGTTTTTTGCCTCCCGCGACACTGCGAACCAGGCCATCTGCCTCAGCGCCTGCCTCTCGAGGCACGTCGCCCAGGATGTGCGACACGGGCGGGAGAAGCCAAGTGGAGGAGGGTGCCGACCAGGAGAGGGCGCAGCCGAAGCAGGGTCACGAGACCGTGGGAACAGGGCCCCCTTCGCCGAGGGAGCGGGGCCCGCAGAGATCTCCATATAACGCCTCCCCTCCGCGGGTGGGACGCCCAATCATGAAGAACACCCCTCCCGAACCGCGGGTGGCCTTGACCCTCGCCCCAGCTGTACCCCAGCCATATAACGCCTCCCCTCCACGGGTGGGACGCCCAATCATGAAGAACACCCCTCCCAAACCGCGGGTGGCCTTGACCCTCGCCCCAGCTGTACCCCAGCGTGGTGTGCAGAATGCCCGTGGCACATTCGGCCATCTCTTCGCCAGCCCAGGGGGGCCAAAGGCGTGCCAGAGCCTCCGGCGAGAGGTCAGCAGTAAATATCTAGGTCGCGCACGGGGGGGGGGACGGCCTCCCCCCCCCCAAACTCTGCAACGGGATACGTCGAGACGCCCGGATATGGCCCCACGGAGCGCCCCAGGAACGCCCCTCGACCGCGCAGAGGAGGGCCCCCCCGAGCTCAAAGATCGGCCGAGGCGCCCCAAGACGCCCAAGATGACCTCTTCGCGGGTCAAGAGGCGCGAGGACCGCCAAGACGGCTCCAAGAGGCAACATTCTTTGGTCCTTGGATTTTTGAAAGATTTGATCGTTCTCGCCTTTACAAGGCTGCAGCGCTCCAAGACGGCCCAAGAGACCCCAAGATCACCCACAGACGGCCCAAGAGGCCCCCAAGTGGGGGCCCGAGATGGCCCAAGAGGGCCCCAAAGAGGCCCAAGAGGCCACAAGAGACCTCCAAGACGGCCCAAGAGGGACTCAAGAAGGGTCCATGAGGGGAGCCACGAACAGACATTGCGAACCCTCTGCCCCGAGACGACCGTCCAGACAGCCAGCAGGCCTCCGAGAGGTCCCAAAGAGGCTTTAAGAGGCCGCCACGAGGTCCATGGAGGTATCAACAATCCCCCGCGAGGCCTCCAGGAGTCCACAAGAGCTTTCATAATCTGGCCCTAACGGTCCCAAAAAGCCCCCAAGACTGGCACCGAAGACCATTCCTTTCCTTTCCAACTCGAGGGGTCAAGATTCAAGCGAAGCGCTGACCGCGACGTATCGAGACTGAAGCGCTGCGACGCACCCTCGCTCCGCCCGCGGTTGCACCCAGGAGGCTCATCCTACAAACCCGGCGAATAGAAGCTGCTCAAAAGATGCGGACCACACTTAACCCGAAAATGCACTGGCCCTCGCCAGTACACTCCCGAGGCACACGACCCCCTGAAGGAGCGGCTGGCCCTCAGGCACGAGGAGCTCGGGAGCCCGATCCCTTGCCTTTACTACTCGCACGATCACCCTTCCACCCAGGAGCCCTCCAAAAGATCCCCAAGAGGTTTCCCAGCATGCCCAAATGACAAAATGATACCAAATGGGCTGGTTGGGGGGGTGCGGGGCGAAGCGATTACATTTAAACAACACGGCGGCAGCCAGGAGGCGAAGTGGGACCCGCAGGGAGCAGCAAGACTGGAAGGAGATGGACGACGACAACGACGACAACGACGACGACGACGACGACGACCTGGAGGTGAAGGGAGAGTGGGCAGATCGGTGGCCAACTACCCTGACGAATAATTGTGAGTGGCGCGTTGTCCACATCGCTTTCGGTGGAGTTCTCTGTGGGGCCACGGAACGTG
The DNA here is from genome assembly GCA_963575745.1 of Prorocentrum cordatum. Lineage (NCBI taxonomy): Eukaryota > Dinophyceae > Prorocentrales > Prorocentraceae > Prorocentrum > Prorocentrum cordatum. Next base: position 515,139 of record CAUYUJ010007224.1, on the reverse strand, counting down.
TCAAAGGCGTGCCGAAATTAATAGGGAGCCGTATGCGAACTGCGCCATGGATGCACTCGGTGGAGTTCCCTATGGGGCCACGAACGTGTGAGGGGCGTGCTGGAATTATGGTGAATCGCATGCGAACTGCGCCACGGGAGCCCTCGGTGGAGCTCCCTGTGGGGCCACGAAACGTGTGAGGGGTGTGCCGAAGTGGGTGGGGAACCGCATGCGAACTGTGCCAGGGAGGCACTCGGCGGAGCCCCCTGTGGGGACACGAGACGTGTGAGGGGTGTGCCGAAACTGGAGTGACGCCCACATGCGAACTATGCCACGGGGGCACTCGGTGAAGCCCCCATACGGGGCCACGAAACTTGTGAAGGGCGCGCCGAAACGCGCGCGACTCCCACATGCGAACTGCGCCACGGAAGCCTTCGATGTAACCCCATTCATGGGGCCACGAAATGTGTGAGGGGCCTGCCGGAACGGAAGCGACACCCACATGCAAATTGCGCCACCATGGCACTCGGCGGAGCTCCCTATTGGGCCACGAAGCGTGTGAGGGGTATGCCGAAACGGGCGTGACGCCCACATGGGAACTGCGCCACGAAGGTACTCGGTGGAACTCACTATAGGGCCATGGAACGTGTGAGGGGTGAGCCGGAACGGGATCGCTCACATGCGAACTGCGCCACAGAGGCCTTAGGTGGAGCTCCCTATTGGGCCAAGAAGCGTGTGAGGGGTGTGCCGAAACGGGAGCGACGCCCACATGCGAACTGCGCCACGGAGGCACTCGGTGGAGCTTCCTATGGGGCCACGAAGCGTGTGAAGGGCGTGCCGAAACGGGCGTGACTCCCATATGCGAACTGCGCCACGGAAGCCTTCGATGTAACCCCATTCCTGGGGCCACGGAGCGTGTGAGGGGTGTGCCGAAACTGGAGTGACGCCCACATGCGAACTGCGCCACGGGAGCCTGAGGTGGAGTTCCCTATGGGACCACGAAACGTGTGAAGGGTGTGCCGAAACAGGCGTGATGCCTACATGCGAGCTGCGCCACAGAGGCCGTAGGTGGAACTTCCATATGGGGCCACGAAGCGTGTGAGGGGTGTGCCGATACACGCGTGATGCCCACATGCGAACTGCGCCGCAGAGGCACTCGGTGAAACCTTCTTTTATGGGGCCACGAAGCGTGTGATGGGTGTGCCGAAACTGGGGTGACGGAGGAGGGAGGAGAGGTTGTATTGCTTCCAGGTGTTTTGCATCGCGTTGCATTGCGATTCGTTGCGCTGCGTGTTTGCATTGCGCTTTTTGTTTGAATTGCATTGCTTTCGGGATGTGTCGAATTGCGTTGCGCTGCCTTGCGTTGCTCTGCGTTGCTTTAAACAGTTTCGTGTTACAGCGCGTCGCCTTGCAGCGCTTTGTAACGCATGGCTTGACATTGTCACGCGTTGCCTCGAATTGCGCTGCACGGCTTCGCAATATTTCGCTTGATGTTGCATCACGTTGCGTTGATTTGCGTTGCTCTGCAACGCTTCAGATTGCCGCGCATGGCTGCACATTACCTCTCATAGCTGCGCGTTGATTTGAACTATTTGAATTTTCTGTGCATGGCGACCCGTTGGTTTGAAATTGTTGTCATTGGCTTGTACTCCGAAGCATTGCTTTGCATTTCGTTGCAACGCATGCCGTTTGGATTCCAACGCGTTGCGTTGCATCGCTGCGAGTTGCTTAGCGTTGCGTTGCGTTGCTCCGCGTGGATGCCCATTGTTTTTGCATGGCTTGGCATTGCGTCGCATTGCTTCGCATTGCTTCGCATTGTTTCGCATGGCCCCGCGTTGCTTCCCATGGTCTCCCATTGCTTTGCGTAGCTTTGCGTTTGCATTACCCTGCGTTGTTTTGCATGGCGACGCATTGCTTCGTAGTAATGCTTCGCGTTCAAGCGCGGTGTTCTGCGCCATACTCCTGTAATTATACATCCTGCATGGGAACAACCCCCCCGGATGGCCCACACACACCCGGAAACAAATCACGGGACCCCTGTCGGACGGCCTCCCCAAACCCTGGGGCACCTTTCGGACAGCCCCGCAAGTTTCCCGGGCCTCCCCGGCTAGCCAGCCGCACTCTTCTCGACGCTGCGAACGGCCCCAGTAGCCTCGCAGCGACTCCCAACGCGGGCAAGAAGACCAGAAGACGGCCTCCAAATTGCTCCCAAACCGCCAAACCACGACCCACCCCCAAGAGGGCCGCGAGATGCAAACATCGATGATTTCTTTGGGTTTCTGATGAATTTCAACATCCTCGCTTTGTCTAGCATCCCATGCGCCACGAAGGCCCCGCGAGCGTCCGAGATCGCCCGAGACTGCCCAAGAAGCTTCCGATACGGCCCCGAGACGGCCGACGACGGCACCAGCGCGGCCCAAGACGGCCCAAGAAACTCCAGAGACGGCCCCGAGACGGCCCAAGAGTGCACCAAGACGGCCCAAGACGGCCCCCAAACAGCCTCTGGGGACCCGAACACGGCCCAGGCGGGTCCCAATACGGTGCACGAGGCACCTAAAACGCCCCAGAAGCCTCCAACAACCCCCCAAGAAGCCCCCGAGAGGCCACCTACACAGCCCAGCAGGCCCCCCAAACACCCCCAAGAGGCCCCCAAGATGTCAGCAACAATTTTTGAAAATGCCACCCCCCAGGAGGGGCCCACAGCGGCCCAATGACGAACGCAGGTTTGACGCCAAGACTCTTGCCCCTGGGCGGCCCTGTGACGGACGCAACATGGGCGCGGAAGACCCCAGAGTTCCAGGAACGGACGCGCTCTTTAGTACGCGAGTCGGCGACGCGGAAAGCTTCGACCGCCAAGGCTCCCAAGAGCGAAAGCAGCTCCTCGCGCCGAGGCTTCCACAGGCAAGCGGTGCCATGTGCCCCAAGCGGCCTCCAAGAGGGCCCCGAAACACCACGAGGCCTCCAAGCGGCTTCACATTCACAGACGCCTCGACGCCCTCATTTCCACAAAAAACACTCACGGTTACCACCCTCGCCCCTTCAAGATTATCACCGAGACCCCACTTCCCCCGAATTCCCGACTTGCGATCACGATTTGAGCCGCCAGCGATGACATCAACCTCCATCAAGGTACGTTGTGTGTGTGACCCCTCTCGGATCGTGAACTTCACCCCCGTCGCGCTCATTTCACCGACCACTTCTCCAAACAATCGGCATCGCGGCCCCAGTCCAAGCCCTGCCGGGCCATGACCTGCACCCCGTTGGAGGCCACGACGTACACCCCCATCGACCTCATAGTCAAATGCGAGAATGGCCTACCCCACCATCGAATTCCGCACCTTCGCCCTAGCGGCAACCCTTCCCTTCCGTCATGGCATGAATCAACCGATGGGCCCTATCTGGCCAATCACCCCCCCCCTCGTGGCCATGATCCATGATCTTTCCGCACCGATGTGATCTGCAGAAGACACCCGGCAATCCTTGGACGCAGGACCAAGATTCGAAGCGAAGCGAAACGAGCCCTCAAGTTTTGTGTATATATACGAGACCGGGGAAACAACAAATCACAGTATTTCAAATGCTATCGGGCTATGGGGTTTTAGGCTATAGGGCTATGGGGCTATGGGGCTATAGGGCTATAGAACTATAAAGTTATAGGTCTATAGGGCTATAGGGCTATAGGACCATAGGGCTTTAAGCTTGAGGGCTATGGGGCTCTTGGGCTATGGGACGATGGGGCTATAGGGCGATAGGCTCATAGGAATATGGGGCTGTTGGGCAACAGGGCCATATGATGGTATAAAAAGGGCTATAGTGCTATAGGGTTCTAAAGCTATAGGGTTCTAGGGTTCTAGGGCTCTAGGGCTGTCGGGCTCTAGGGCTATAAGGCTATCGGGCTACAGGGCTATAGGGTTATGGGGGCTATACGGCTATGGGGCTATATGGGCTATGGGGCTATAGGCCTATAGGTCTGTAGGGCGATAGGGATATAAAACTACGGGGCTATAGGGCTACAGTGCTGTAAGGCTATAGCTATAGGGCTGTAGGGTTCTAGGGCTATAGGGCTATAAAGCTGTAAGGCTATAGGGCTATGGGGCTATAGGGCTATTGGACTACCGGGCTATAAGTCGATGGGGCTTGCTATAGGACTATGGGGCTGTATGGCTATGGGGCTATAAGAAGCCTGGCGGGTCGCGGAAACCGGTGGCAAACCTTACGTAACCATATGAATCCGCTGAGACCCCTACAGAGGCAAGCTCTGATTGGGGAATATACAAGACTGCATTGGCGCTTCGCGCCATGCGCCTTGTCCCGGACCCTCCACGGCAAAGCAATAAATCATCGTTTGCTTCAGCAGGGGGGGCCTCGAGGCCTGGACGGGCGACCAGTTCAGTTTTCTGATATCCGTGGTGCCTGCTGACACCGCGTTCGCCCGATGCGCTTGCACGCTTGTGCGCAGGAGTGGGGGAGAAATGCTGTTTTTTCACGCGCGAAGGTTCGAGGAAGTAAGAGCGTTCCTATGACACGCCGAAGAAGTCGCAGTAGCTCAGAACAACTTGATGTCTGGTCGTTTCCTGACTGCCTGGCGGGCTCCAGGCACTCAGGAAATCTTCGATCGTCGAACTTCGAATCTAGATCCATTGCCTGTCTCTCTCGATCGAGGAATTTAAACCTCGAGCCTCAAATGTGGAACCAATTTCGTCGGGTCAGCTCGATGTACTTCGTAGGAGAACGCCGTCTGGGCGTTTTGGGGGTTCTTTTGGGCCGTCCTGGGGCCCGCTTGGGCAGTCCTGGGGCCTTATTGGGCCGTCTTGGGGAGCTGTGGCCCTTCAGAGGTCTTCTGAAACCATCTAGGGCCCTCTGGGGGCCCCCGGCGGCCTTCTTGGGGGTCTCCCATGGCTTTCGTGCGTCTCTGTTGGCAGCCTTCTGGGGACATCTTGTGCTTCTTTTGGGCAGTCTGGGGGCTCTCTGGGGCAGTCTTGGGGCCCTCTCGGGCCGTCTTTAAACCCTCTGGGGGGGCTTCTTGGGCCGTCTTTGGGCGATATCGGGGGCCCATCGGGCCGTCTTGGACGCTGCGAAGGCCCAGAAAGCGGATATGCTGAAAATATAAATGTTCCTCCGAGGAAGGGACGATTGTTGCTTCTTCGGGGCTGTCTTAACGGCCTCTTGGGGCGTCGTGGGGGCCTCGTGGGCCGTCTTCGGAACATCGAGGTTTCTCTTGGAGCGCTCTTGTCTGTCTTGGGTTTTTCTTGCGCCTCTCCGATGACCCCTCTGGTCGCCTTGAGTCTGCTCGCAAGGCCCGGCAAGGCGCCCTGGGAGGCCCAGAAGGGCCAGCGGACCTTTTCCAAGGGCGTCCAAGGGGCCGTCGGGACGTCCGAAAATGCATCCAGGGCGTCCTTGGGGGGGGGGTCTGGTTTAGGGGTGGGGGGTGGGTGGGGGGTGGGGGGTGGGTCCGGGTAGCAAGGATTTATGAGTAGGAATATCGCCACATGATCTGCACCACGTTGATTGTACCGCGTGAACTACGCCGCGTGGATTGGAAGAGATCGCAATATCTGGCCCATGATAGCTAACATTTGGGAAACAAATCGCGGCGCCAAGGTCCTCACCTGGTCGCTTGACATTGAGTGCGGCAGCCGCGCGAGCCAAGAGCGGCCCCCAAAAAGGGCGGATCAATCGGTTGAGCGGGGCTGAGCTGCCGGGCGCGAGCCAGCCGGCACCTCAGATGCAAGCGTTGGACCGACTTCGCCACAGCATTTTGCGCCACAGTTTGTGCTGTTGTGCTGTAGGCAGTGGGCTGGGTGGCGGTTTTGGCTTCCCCCGTTGGCCACCGATGCTAGGGCTGTCTGCCTTTTCGATGCCCCGACGTCATGATTTTTCACGACGTCGACCCTCAGGATATCAACCCGTTCCCCGCGACCGGTGTTTCATCCTAAATAATTTTGACAGTCCCGCGGCCCAGCGAGGGCCTCCTGAGGCCACAAATTGTGGAAAACCTCCCGTGCTGATGCTTGCCATGACCCCGGTTCTGGCAGGCTGGGTCCATGGCCGCCGACCATGGACCACCCAAAAAGAATACAGCCTGGTTGCGCTTGAAGGTGTGCGCTCGGCCGCCGAAGCTTGGATCGGGCTGCGTCGGACGGCGGCCACGTCGGCGATCACAGCGGTAATTCAATACTTAGACGGCGCTGCGACCGTGGAGGTCGGAGAAATGCACCAAAACCATTACGGCGAAGATTGCGTGCGAGGGGAATGGAATTGCGCAGCTATGAGCGGATGCAGACGCGAGAATGTGATGGTAGCGGGGGCGATGCTGTCGATGGTCACGGTGATTGAGAACACAGTGCCAAGGGCGCGTCAAGAATATCACGTCGACGGTGACGGCCACAGGAATGACACATGCGATGATGGTGTTGATGATCATGGTGGTGGCGGACAACAACGGCGATGACGATGTGCAAGAAGATGTATGATGGTTGATGATGATGGTGGATGATGGTGTGGATGATGATGGTGATGATGATAACAATGATGATGATGGCTGTCGAAATTGCATGCGCAAAAGACGCCCTAATAAACCGGACCCTCCTGAACGCTGGCTTCAACAAACGCCTGAATAAACCAGACCCCCATGCCTCCCAAAACGGCGGCATAAAAAACCGGAACCTGGGGACGATTCTTAAAGGGATCTGGAGCAGCCGCCCGCCAGAACCTACATCGGTGTAAATGTCTGCCGTTCCATGGATTGCCTCTTCGGCTGGCTGAATCAACCTGGTTGTTAACGGGCACAAGACATCGTTTATCATGTTTCGGCGATCGCGAAAACCCGGATTATCCGCCTGGGGGGAGGGGACGTGCTGGCCGACAACCTAACCCTTTCGCTTTGGGCAGCCACGCGTATGCCCGCGCGCGTCAATACTGCGCGCCCCCTTCGGACTAGCGCAACCGACAGGGTCAGGTTATTTAGAGAGGGGGGGGGGGGGCGTTTCCAATGGGTCTGGGCCAGGGGTTGAGCAGAAACCCACCGTCACGGCATTCCTGCAGGCCTACCACGACATGTTCTTAGAACCGGACCTGTTCCAATAACAAGGGCAATGTTCTTAGAACATAGACCTGGTATCTTGAAACAAGGCTGCCTTAGCCAGCAGTTTTGGAAGAGCATCTACAGCCAAGTTCTGAGAACATGTTTTGGTGGGCCTATAATCAAGCCAGGACGCTTCGCCAATGCTTGAGTCATCCTCCTCCCCCTCCGTCGCCAGCCACTGCGCGAGCCGGCCTCGCAGCAGCCACCTGCGACAGGCCCAGCCCGGCCAGCAGCATGGCGGTGAAGAGGAGCAGCTTCTTCTTCCCCTCCTCGGGCTGCGAGGCGGGGCCCCGGAGGGATCGGCGCGGGGGCTCGCTGAGGGGAGCAGTGCACGCCGGTCGGAAGAAGTACAGTTGGAGCTCGACCACCATAAACCTTCCGCATGACCCTGGGGCGGAATCAGTTCGAGCTCCTCCCCTGCATCCTCCTTCTTCGGCGAGGCGGCTTTTCTGCAATGGCGATGGGTCGCCGGAGAAACGGGCTCGCAAGCGCAGGCGCGAACGACCGAGACGACAGTGGGTACAGTGGAGGCCAGTACACAAGAATCCTTCAACAAGAAACCCAACCCTGAGACCCCAAGACTTCCATGGATTTTTGGTGTGGGGACGTCACGCTTTCCATGGAAAAAACATCGAAACCCCAAAAACCCAGGGCACCCTGGAGGCAAGCAGGGTGTTTCTTGGCATGGGTCCCCACTGCATCTTCAGCTTTCAATGTTTCTCAGCATATCTGATCAGATTTAGCGACTTCCTGCCTGCTCGTCGGGCTGCCGATGCACCCCTGGACTGCCCACGCGTCCGTCCGGATGCCTGGCCTCTGCTTGCTTGCTTGCTCCCTTGCATCCGCCCGCCTGGGACCTCTGGTGCTTGGGTGGCCCCCTCCACCTGTCGTAGCTCGCCTCAGGCTCCAGGAGACAGCTGGATAAGTCCGCTGACTCCCTCTCTAGAGGAACAAAAAGCGGCATAAACATAAACTTTCGACTGTCCGCGCAGATTGTTCGGATCCGCGCCGGACCCCCCTCCCTGGTGCGTGGAGCACGCCAGGGGCGGTGCCGGAGGCGCCGCCAGGGGGGCCCAGGCGCCGATGCAAGAAATCTGCGCGGAACGTCGAAAGTGTAACTATGTCACAGTCTATGCCGTTTTTTCTTCTTCGACTCTCACCTGAGCTGACTCCGAGAGGAAGTGGGCGCAGAGAGAGGACGAGGTCATGCCGAGGAGGATTCTCCTCACGGCAGCCTTGCGGACGCTGTCCCCGCAGAGCCCACTCACCGTCCCCAGCGGCCGCCATGCATCAACCCTGAGATCCGACGCTGCAAAAAAAAATACGGCATCACGAAAAATCGCGACTGGAGCCCTAGACCCCATCTTTCTGCGCTATGTTTCGGTCGGAATCGAGCCGTGAGGGCACCAGGACCTGGGCGAAAACTCCCTCTGTGAAGCAGATGTTAGGAGAACGAGAAACAGCATAAACGTAAATGTTTGGAGGTCCGCGCGGATTTCTTGGATCCGTGCCGGACCTCCCTCATTGGCGCGCGGAGCGCGCCAAGGGCGCCGCCAGGGGGCTCCAGCGCCGATGCCGAGAAATCCGCGCGGACCCCGAATGTTTATGCTATGCGGGTTGTTCCTCTTCGGATCTTGCAATACCCGGATCTTGAGGGCCTCCGCTAGGGGATACATTCACCTGGGCCGCCTGGGTCAGTCAGGCCTTGCAGGATCCTGCAAGGTCCTGCAGGTTCCGGCGCGCAAGCCCGGGTCAATGCACCACTGGCCCTGCAGGATCATGTAAGATCCGGCGCTCTGGCTGACCCCCGTTTTGGCGGCGCGCGGAAGGGGCTAGGGGGAGGGGGCTTCTCAGAAGGAGACCGCTTCTTAGAAGGCGCTGGCCCTGCATCTATAGACAAGGCCCGCGCCTTCGAAGAAGCAGGGATGCTTCTAAGAAGCCTTCCGCCCTCCCCCTACCCCCCTCTGCGCGTGGCCGATGACCTCGTCGTCGTCCTCGTCGTCGTCCTCGTCGTCGTCGTCGTCGTCCCCGACCTCCTCGTCGTCCCCTCGTCCTCGTCCTCGTCGTCGTCCTCGTCCTCGTCGCCGCCGTCGTCGTCGTCGTCCCCGTCGTCGTCCTCCTCCTCGTCCTCGTCGTCCTCGTCCTCGCCGTCCTCGTCCTCGCCGATCCCTCCCGCGCGGGCGCCCCCCGGGGCGCGTCCTGGCTGGCGCTGCCCGCCTGCGCGGCCGCGCCGGCGCGGAGCGGCGCCGCCGTCCTCGCGGGCGCGGGCGCCGCGGCGCGGGCCCGCGGCGCCGCGGCGGGGTCCGCGGGCGGGCCGCCGCCCTCGCCGCCGCGGCGAGGTCTGCGGCTTCGAGGCCGTGCCCGCTCCCAGGCACGAGGCGCAGGTCGGGCAGGTCCTCCTACAGGACGCAGAAGGCTTCCTGAAGGCCTCGAGGACGAACAGACGCCCTCCTCTTCCTCCTCCGCCTCCTCCTCCTCCTCCTCCTCCTCCGTCCTTCTCCTTCCTACTCCTCCTCCGCCTCCTCCGCCTCCTCCTCGCCCCTCCCAGGCACGAGGCTTACTTCGACGATTTGTTCCCCAATCAGTGCTTGCACTGAAGGGGTCCTAGCGGAAGTTGACAGATTTGGCGAAAATTCCCGCCGAATTTGGTAGCAGGCTGGGTCCCCAGGTTCCCGGTTCCGGGTTCCTGGGTTCCCGGTCATCGGTTCCAAGCCGATTTCGGTGGGTTCTGGGTTCCTTGGCTCCCGGGCTCCTGGTCGATCTTCTCAGCGAAAACCATCCACTGATTGGGGCTTTTCTTTGGTGTTATTCGTTTCGCACATGTTCAAGAATGGGCAAAAATCGTAGACCATTCGTCCCCTGACTATCTCTTGACTGTTTCTGAATCTCCCTCCTGAAGCGGGACATGCCCGTTCCCAGGCACCAGGCAAGCGCGATCCACGACTCGCAGAGTACCTACTCGCAAATGGCCTGGATCGGGCGATGGGGATTTGGCGATCCACTACATCGAGGCATACGTTTGGACGCTTCCAGTAGGCACGCTGCGAGTAGTGGGACGCGCTTGGTGAGACACCCTCGACTCGTGGCAAGATCACAACGAGAGGTTTTTCGTTTTTCGTGCCCGAGCTTTGGGTCATCAAGAATCTGAGGAGGCAGCTTCTGAAACACCTGCGCAAGACCGATTGAAGGGTATTGAGCCCGATTAAGGGGTCACTCTGCCAAATTGGGCCAGACTGAGCCAGGGATTGACAAAAAGGCGCCCAGGGACACATAAATAAACACACACAATTCCCAGGACTCCATACATTTTCATATATTTTCTGGATTTCGTCTGTCCCCTCCACTTCCCATATTTTCCAATATTTTCCCATATTTTCCTGGGAGTCGACGATTCGTTGTGTTTGTTTTTGTGTGTGTGTGTGTGTGTTTCCCCTCCTGAGATTAAACCGGATTTAACAGGATTGGTTGGAACCGTGCTGGATTAGGCCAGTGTTCGACCACGGCTTTTCAAGCGCCAGGGCTGCACTGAACCTCCCAAGAGTTCAATCCGAAAAGATCGGAGCAATTTCGGGGTCGAGGGTCAAGGGTCGAGGTCGCAGCGTCGCTTTGGCTTACGATCGCCCCACTCGCCACTCGCCGCCGATCGCCATAATTAGCCATGTTGGTTCGAGATCGTGGCTGTTCCGGGGGCCAAAAAAGGTCGGAGCCGCTTCTTCACGGTCGAGAGTCGAGGCGCCGTGTTGGCTCACGATCGCCCCGCTCGCCGCTGGCTTCCGATCGCCGCGGCCGTGTCGACTCATGATGCCAGAGCTCCGTCGACCTTTTGATTCCTGGCATTGTTCCTCGATTTCGGCCAACAGGCTTGTTGCCAGGCCCGAGGGCCATCAAAAACATATCCCGGACGGACCCCCAGGGAAGGGGGGTACGGGACCTCTGGGGCCGCGGATTTGGAGGGTCATCAAGTTTGGAGCCATCAAGTTTGGAGCCATTTCTGGGGTCATCAAGTTTGGAGCCATTTCGCGGTGGAGGGCCGAGGATCATAGCGCCATTCCCGCTCAAGATCGATGAGTCAACCAAGCAAGCTCTGGCCAATGGCAAGCTTCAGATGGTGCTCGTGCGGTCGCACCAACCCATGCTGGCAGAAACGTTGTCGTCAGTCATTCGTTGATCGATTGGTTGCTTGATCCTCCCTGGATGGGAGAAATCCTGAAGACTCTGAAGACCTCAAGACGCTTCCAACTCCTCCTCCCCCTCCTCCTCCTCATCCGCTTCGCTCCCCCACTCGTCGTTGTCCTGGGCTTCGTCGTCCTCCTCCAAGACACTTCCCTCCTCCTCCTCCTCCTTCCTCCTCCTCTTCCTCCTCCTCCTCCTCCTGCTCCTCCTGCTCCTCCTCCTCCTCCTCCTCCTCCTCCTCCTCCTCCTCCTCCTCCTCCTCCTCCTCCTCCTCCTCCTCCTCCTCCTCCTCCTCCTCCTCCTCCTCCTCCTCCTCCTCCTCCTCCTCCTCCTCCTCCTCCTCCCCCTCCCTCCTCGTCTTTCCCCTCCTCCCTCGCCCGAGAGCGGCCCCGTCGCGCTCCCAACGGGCGAGGGGGGAGGAGGCGGAGGCGGAGCCGGGCGGGCGGGCAGGGGGCGGTGAGCACGGCGAGAGGAGACGGGGCGGACACGGACGGGGAGCACGGCGAAGGAGCACGGCGAAGGAGCACGGGACGAGGAGCTCGGCGAAGGGGCACGGCGGAGGAGGAGGAGGAGAAAGAGGAGGAGGAGGAGAAGGAGGAGGACGACGACGACCAGCACGCCGGGAGAAGCAGCAGAAGGCCGAGGGAGACGGGACGGACACGGGCGATGAGCACGGCGAAGGAGCAAGGCGAAGGCCTTCGCCTTCCTCCTTCGCTGCGCCCCGACGCGCGGATGCTGAAACAGCGCGCACGCGGCAGACTGGTCGGGCGCAGTGGCAAGCGCCCAGTCCAGCGGACGGCCCTTTGTCACCCGGGCCGACCCCGGGTAAGGGTGTGTTGAGGACCAGAGAGAAGGAGCACAGGACGATGAGCACGGCGAGGGAACACGGTGAAGGAGGAGGAGGACGACCAGCACGCCGGGAGAAGCAGCACAGGGCCGAGGGAGGGCAGCAGGGAGAGCGACGAGGACGAAGAGAACGAGGGGAGAGGGGTGACGAGCGTGACGAGGGGAGGGGACGAGGAGAGGGGACGAGGGCGAGGGGCGAGATCGAGGGCGAGGAGGACGAGGTCGAGGAGGACGAGGAGGACGACGAACGCAAGGAGGGCAAGAGGCAAGAGGCACCAGCGGGACCCATACGGGACCCATACGTCCGACGACATCGTGGCTCTGTTCGCCGCGTGGACCCCCGGAACTCTGGACCATCTCCACGGGGCCTGTGTTGCATATCCCGACCCGCTGTTTGACGGCCCTGGGTCCAGGTGAGGGCCCTCCGAAGGACGAGCATCTAGCATACAGCCATCGTGGTACCATCCAGAACGCCGAACACGCAGCGAAAGGGGCTTCCTGTTTGGACTCCGCGAGCCTCCGCCGCGACTTTCCCCGACCTGTGGAAATCTTCGGGGCGGCCCAGAAACCGGAGCCCCGCCTGAGCCAGCTGGCCCATTTTGCAGCATCTTCGATGCCACCTTCCGTCGCGATCTTGTCACGAAGCGAGGAGGGCTGAGCTTCGGGCCACACCCCAGCCTCCAGCGGCCGTCTGGGACGATGCGGGCCCCCCCGGAGCGCCGTCGGCGAGGCCCGGCTGCAGGAGGGCATCCGAGGCCGGAACAGCTCCAGGAATCTGCGAAGACGCCCGCAACCTGGCGGCACGCACATGGAGGTGGCGCGAGGGGGGTGGCCTTCTAGAAAGGGAGTGGGGCTCCTCAGAAGGCAGGGGCCCTCCTAGAAGACCCGAGATGCTCCCAAGAGTGTGTCTTTAGAGCCCTGGGGCACAGCTGAGAAGGTCCTTTCCTTCGGAGAAGCCCGCCCCCGCCTTCCTCGAATGCCGCCCTCCCGCGCCCCGCCCCCCTCCCCTGTGCGCGCCGCCAACCCCGACATGCGATGTCTTGTTTTTGTTTTTCTCCATGTGGGGTCCCCGCAAGCCCCGATCCATTCCCCGAGGCCCGCCGTTCTTTTACGGTCCCGAGGCCCAGCGAAGGCCCCTAAAGGCCGACCACGGCCAAAAATCTCGCGTCGTATTTTTGTCTCGCGACGCGCGCACGTCTGGGACGAAACTCTCGAATCTCGAACCTCGAGACTCAAGCCGCCACAGGAGCAGAAACTCGCGCGGGAGTGAGGGCCAACGCCAAGGGGGGGGGGACACAGCTCCAGGGGGGAAAAGTCGACCTGGAATCAGCGATACATCGCCGCTAGATCATCGAGAGGCCCCCGATAGCGAATCCGCGCGCTCCTGACCGGGATGTGCTATCAGGCCCCTGTCGGCCATCAGTGGGCGATTGGGGTGGGACCACACGGCGACAGGTCCAACACACCACCTTCCTCGACTGGGCACGCGCAGGCCGGGGCGCGGCCTTGGCTGTCACGCGAGGGCAGCTCCCAGCACGGCTCCACACAGGCCCCGCGCGCAAAAAATCCAGAGGAGGAGGAGGAGGAGGAGGAGGAGGAAGGAGGAGGAGGAGGAACTGGAGGAGGAGGAGGAGGAGGAGGAGGAGGAGGAGGAGGAGGAACTGGAGGAAGGAGAAGGAGGAGGGAGCTCATGGACCGCTGCCGGGGCCCAGAAGGTGCCCTGTGTTTACGGCGACCTGGGAGCAACGTGTGCGACGGACCGTCCAGAAAATGTCGGCCAGCTTTGGCACCGAAGCCCCAGGTGTGCACGGTTTCCCCCGGGGCCGTAGGCGACCCGAGGAGGAGGAGGAGGAGGAGGAGGAGGAGGAGGAGGAGGAGGAGGAGGAGGAGGAGGAGGAGGAGGAGGAGGAGGGAGGAGGAGGAGGAGGAGGAGGAGGAGGAGGAGGAGGAGGAGGAGGAGAAGGACGGGTCGCCTAAGCCCTTCGGAGAAACCCTCCACCCAGGTGACACAGTCCCTCACCTGAAGGAATATACAGTAATGCTCATCGCCGCAACGATCCGCGGCTACACTCCTGTTTTTTGTTAAGGCCGTGCGCTGCTACAGTGCCGTACACAAAGGGAGCGGTCAAGCGTAAGAAGCGCGAGGGCTGCAAAGGGAAGCCCAAGGTCGGTGACCTACTGGCCCGGGTCACTCCAAGCCAGGGCCAGTCGGGCCTTGCAGGATCCTGGAAGATCCTGCAGGATCCTGCAAGGAGCCTGCACCCAAACCTGTGTCAATGCAGCACTCGCTCTGCAGGATCCTGCAAGATCCGGCGCTCGCCCTGACCCCCGTCTGCATGGACCCCCCCGTCGCTTGAGCCCCGACGAGGAGCGCTTCGGACGGTCCCTGGGGCCCGAAGACGGCCCCCAGGGGCCGAACAACAAGAGAGAGCCCGCACTGGCCCAGGCTCCGAGCCTCGCCCCCCTTCTCCTGCTTGCCAGAACCCATGCTGGGCCACCTGTAAGCTCCCTGGTCGGCTCCAAGTGTAGCGAGGCAGGCCATGCCTGCACAAGGAAACCCCAAAACTAGAGATCGGAATCGAGACCCTCGAAGCCGTGTCGATTCGAATCGGCAGGTGGTCGAATCCGCTCCTGGCAGGATCGTCGGTGCAAAGATGGGCCCTGAGAGATGGGGGCCCAAGAATGGGAAGGGATCCCAGGGTGGATGTACACTGTGTGGGGCACCTCGTCTCTGGAGCCCCATCCCTCATGACCCCGAGGGTACAGGAAGAGAAGAAGCACCGAGGAGCAGGATACAACAGGGACCAGCCTCGAATCGATGATAGGCCAGTGCGACCGGGATCGACCTGACCGATGGGAGGGGTCCTATGCGGGAAAGACTTGTGCCCACATCCACTGCCGATTGGAACCTCGGGCTCCCTTCCCAGAATCCCGAGGCGCACTGGATCTGGATAACAATCTAGCTCCATCGAGGCTCGATGTCTCCAAGAAATTCCAAGACGCACTGGAGGGTGGACATGTCACATAGGTGGCAGCGCCGACTGATCTCGACGCGCCCAAGTGGACGACGCAGCACGGCAAACCCACGGCAAGACCTGAGCCCCGCGGCCCAGCAGACGCAGCCGGCATCGCGGCACACCCCACGGCAAGCCTACCGCGCCCGAGGCGGCGTTTGCCCCGGTGCCCGCGGCGCCCTCGCCGAGACGGAAGGCCGCGCGCCGGAGCAAACGGCGCGGCGACATAAGGACACACAGACCCAGGCATCCCGACCTCTCAACCACTTCCCCGGGGCCGGATTTTTTTTATCCCGAGTCGTTTCTTGACGGTCCCGAGGCCCAGGAAGGGCCCCGAGAGGCCGAGACTCTTGAACCACCTTCGCTTGCCTGCTGAAGGGCCTTCAACCCACTCTGGCCTGCGAGCCACAGCCCCTGACCCAGGTCGAAGGTAAAATTGGCCTCTGATGGCCGCGCAGGGACGCCTTCGCGGGCGGGCGCGCGCCAGGCGAAGACGCTGCGGCGCAGAGGGGAGGAGGATGAGAAGGAGGAGGAGACGACGGGGACTCCCCGTCGTCTCCTCGGCAGGCAAACAGGGCGACCGTCAGCGGCAACATCTGTGCCATGGGCTTCGGTTACTTCGATATGAAAAACCTCCACCTCGACTTTTTCGAGACGCTGGCTGTCTGAGGCCAAGCTGCCACCACACGCAACACGCAACACGCAGCGCATTGACACGGAGCTCAACACGTAGGCAGAAAACATAGGTCGGACGCGATACGTTCGCCATGACGTGGGCCAGCACGTGGAGTCAACACGCAGCGTGGTAAAACGGACGTTCTGAGCACGGCACGTGTTGCGTATCGAAACGAGCGTATCTTTGGAAACCAATAGGTACTGATACCACAACTCCCCGGACCTCCCATGGAGCGAGTTCTGAGCAGAATGACGAGGCGAATCCAACGGTGGTGACGAGAGCCTCCCAGGAGCCTTGGGAAAACGATGGAAAGGTAGCAGTATGGGTACCTTTTCCTTCTCTGAGCGTTGCGTTTCAAAACGGGCGTATCAGGGCAGCTAAGATCTGGGGTGGTTGACCAAAAAGGACCCCTAACCCTTTGGGAGGACACCTGAGTTAGGAGGGCCAGGAATATCAGGGACAGGGGGTCTTCTCTGCAGGTGCATCGATCGAACCAACCCGCCCAGAATTGTGATCCCTCATGCGACGACGGGGACCTCAGCGAGGCTACGTCTTCATCGTGTTATATGAGGGTTAGGGGCTCCTGTATCCCCGATGGTGACTACCAACCAGACCACCCCAACCCAACCCGAAGACCCCAATTTCGGGTTGGGGGGGGTACGGGATCCATATGTGTTTTTTCAATGTTCCCCGACCCCCCCAACTGGAAATGGAAGGCAAATTGAGGGCTTCGGGTTGGGTTGGGGTGGTTTGGTGGGTGGTAAGATGGCGGAGACCCTGCCCGCAGCGGGGGTCCTGCGCCCGTGCGGGCCGGCGGCGCCCGCGGCGGCCCTCCGGGCGAGGCCCGCGACCCAGGCGGCCAGCCCCGCCATGTGTGCCCTGCCCGGCCGGAGCGGCGCCGTGCCCGGCGGCGGCGGCGACGGGCCCCACGGCGGCGACGACGACGACGACGGCGGCGACGACGGCGGCGACGACGGCGGCGGCGACGGCGACGACGGCGGCGACGGCGACGACGGCGACGACGGCGGCGACGACGGCGACGACGACGACGGCGGCGACGACGACGACGGCGACGCCCCAGAGCCCCAGCGGCGGCTGCCCCCTGGGCGCCGACGCCCCCCGGGGGACCTGCGGCGGCGCGCTGCGGCGGCGCTGGGCGCGGAAGCGCGCGCCCCCGCGGCCGCGCCCGAGCGGGCGCCGGCGGCGGCTGGGTCGGGCGGCTTCTCGGGCGCTCTCCCGGAGGGAGTTGCAGTTCTCAGTTCGGCGGTGGACAGGCCTCCCTGTAGCAAAGCACCCTTTTGGACGCCCGAATTGGGTACGGAAAAAATGGGGTACAATGCCCAACAACACTGTTGTCCCAAACCAACGGCGGCCGCTGTTGGGCAGGCGGCCTTCTGTCGCAAATGGACACAGGCCGCGGCGGCGCGGACAGCGAGTCCTGTTCAAAATGAACAGGAACTGCTGTTGGGCATTGTACCCATTCTTTCCGTACCCATTTCGTTCGTGCCGAACCGTTTTGTGAAAACGGTCTAAGACCGAAACCGACGGTCCTGGACCCGCAAAAATGGCGGCCGCGACGCCCTCTCGCGAACCGAAAACGTCCAATTCGCTAATCGACAGGTCAGGGCAGGAGGTCTATCAACCTCCGAGCAGTCGGACCTAGGCCAGAAGAACATCATTCAAAAACGTGAAATCCTCCGTCGGCCAACAAAACAAAGGAACATCCAGGGGTACCCTCTCCAAGGTGCACAAGAACATCCAACAAGCACGAAGAACACGGGGTACCCTCCCCGAACCGACCTCGATCTTATACCGTCTTAGACCTCGGTCCGACTACATTCCCAGACGTGCCCAAACCTCTGGCGTCTCGACAAAAGTCCAGATGCGGAAGTTGACCTCGGGAACGTCAAGTCCCAGACGTGCCCTGAAGGGATACTTCCCAGACTGAGGAACAACTTTTCGTGTTGGGAGGAAGGTGTTGGGAGGATGAAAGGCATGAGCAATAGCATCCGGATGCAATGAACGATCCCTTCGGCCGCCGACGGATAATGATATCCTCACTTCTCCCGAACCCATCCTCCCAACCCGATCATTGTCTTCCTGACAGATATGCTCGCGTCGTGAAAGAGCCAAGCCGTTCTCGGCCTTCTGGCTCTCGGCGGTCTTTCAGCCTCGGGATGCTCTGCGGGCGTTTTCGATGGTTCACGGCGGTTGTCCAGCCTCGGGATGCTCTCCACAGCAGCTGCGCCTCGCCGTGGGCGTTCCAGGGGTGCCCGGATCGTCCCGAATGGCCGCTGGTGAACCAGATCAGGGCTCGAAAACCAAGACGTGCTCGGTTCGTGACAAAATCACTACGGAAGGTTTTTGACCGCTTCCAGCATCAGGAGGCCTTTGTCAGGCCCCATGTCGTCAAACAACAATTCGGGATGAAAAAGGGGTCCCAGGGAATGGGTCGGGACTTCCGGGGACTGCGTATAGGGAAAATCAAGGATGTTTCCTGGCAAACTGGATCCTTTCCTGATGCTATCTTGTTTTGTTTTGTTTCCAGTGAGATGCTTTATAACTAGAGGCTCCTTAGAAGCTCCTTCGAAGCCCCAGGCTCCTCAGAGTCTCCTCTAGAGGCTCACCAGTTGCTGGCCCCTACCGATCCTCTCCGTCTCCCCTCCTTCGGGAGGGGCCATGGGCTTGGAGGGCGATGCGGGAGAGGGGAGGAGGGAAGGGGGGGAGGAGGGGAGAAGTCGCGACCGCTCCTTCTCCTTGCTGCCCTTCTTTCTTGTTACCCTTCTGGTTGCGATCATCATCCGGCTTATGAACACACTCCTCGGTCTCCTCCCTTACACGTTGCATCCTCGCAGGGGGGCCACCAGAGACCTCCTAATCCCAAAAGTGGTGTCCGAATAAACGGGGTCGGAGGATGGCGCCGGCCGATGAATCGCCGATGCATCGACGATGCAACGGATAACGGGCCCCGGAGGCCGAAACCCAGGAAAAACGGCGGATTGAAAAAATCAGATCCTAGGACCTCTGGGTAATCGGGCCCACGCTCGCATCAGGAATCTGTGGATCTGGCGCTTGGGTGCCAGATCCACGGATCGGGGAAGGTACCTCCTGGAACATGGGGCCCGCGCCTTCTACGAGGCCAGGGTGCTTCAAAGGAGCCTTCCCCCCTCTCCGTACCCCCCTCTGCGCGTGGCCGAGATAAACATCGAAGGAGCTTCTCTGACGGCGAACCTCGGCCAAGACCAGGTCCCTTGATCTGGACCTCAGGAACGGCGCGAACGCTAGAGCCCCTCCTGGGCCCAAGGTGGTCCGTGATTCAGCGCCTTGACTGCAGCATGGATCGGGGATCCGTGGATACCTGGCGCTTGCGCGCAAAAACTACCGCGATACGTCTTTAGACCCCCCCACTTAAGTATGGGGGTACCGGGTAGCTCACAATTTCTTCGGCCGCGTACCTCACCATTTTTCGAGGATGTGTGGATGTCTGGCGCTTGCGCGCCAGACATCCACGCATCGGGGGAAGAGCTGCCTCCCGGAACCGGGGGGCCGGGTGCCGCGCGCCCGATCCGGCGCGGAGCGGGGCCCGTCGCCCGACCAAAAGTCACTGCGCTGATGGGCCTCGAGGGTAGGCCTGGGGGAAGGGATCAGGGTAGGCCTCGGGCTGCTCCAGGAGAAGGGATTCGGCTAGGCCCGGGGTAGGCCACTGCGGTGAGGCCCAGGGTAGGCCACCACGGTCAGGCCCAGGGTGGCCCTGGGAGAAGGGATCAGGGTGGGCCTGGGACAAGTCTGAGCATAGACTTGGGGCAGGCCGGGAGTGGGTCCACCCGCCAGCTCCTCGCCGCCCCCCGCCCAGGGCGCCAGACCGTCCTCCACCCCTCCTCAGGCCGGCGTGAGCCCGGAGGCGAGGCGACCGCACGGCCCCCGCCCGCCCGGCCCCCCGAGGATGCAGGGCAGCCCTCGCTCGACCCCTGCAGGGCTCGAGCCAAGCGGTGCTTTTCATTTGCGTTTTGCTTTTGCTGTCCTTCGCAGGACAATCATGACAGGAGCCCCAGACCCCATGTCTCTGCGCCATCAGTCGAGCCAGATCGATCTGTGATGGCCCCAGGGCCCCAAAGCGGGCGAACACTTCCGCCCAGTGTGAAAAAAGCGGGCGTTTTCGAAAACGCCCAATGCAAAAAAACAACTGCAGCGCCCGTGCCTCAAAGGGTCCCCCTCCCACGCGCGCCCGACAGCGCCAGCAGCGCCAGCCGCACACCTGCGCCCGGGTTCCCCCCCGGAAGGGCGCACCGGGCTATCTTTCCACCACCCCCAAACCGAAAAATGGAACCTAAAGGTCCAGCGGTCCAGCGCGCGCGCGTGAGGAGGAGGAGGAGGAGGAGGCGGAGGAGGAGGAGGAGGAGGAGGAGGAAGAGGAGGAGGAGGAGGAGGAGGAGGAGGAGGAGGAGGAGGAGAAGGACAGGGAGGAGGAGGAGGAGGAGGAGGAGGAGGAGCAGGAGGAGAAGGAGGATGAGGAGGAGGAGAAGGATGAGGGGGAGGAGGAGGAGGAGGAGGACAGGGAGGAGGGAGATAAGGTGTTACTGTGGCCCGTTGGTTGTTTGTGCGTCCTGGTGGGTGTTAGTACGGCCAGGGTTCCTCCAGAGGGTATTAATCAACGAGTACGGTGAAGGGAGGGGTCTCCAAAGAGCCTCCTCCCACCCACCCCCTTCACCGAAGAGCCTCTCAGAAGGGCCTCTGGGGCTCTCCGAAGAGCCTCTGGGGCTCTCAGAAGGGCCTCTTCGAGCCGCCGACGAGCCTCTTGGAGCCGCCGAAGAGCCTTCTGGAGCCGCCGAAGAGCCTCTTGGAGCCGCCGAAGAGCCGCTTGGAGCCGCCGAAGAGCCTCTTGGAGCAGCCGGAGAACCTCGTCGAGCCGCCGGAGAGCCTCTTGGATCCGCCTAAGAGCCTCTTGGAGCCGCCGAAGAGCCTGTTGGATCCGCCGAAGAACCTCTTCGAGCCGCCGAAGTGCCTTCAGTGGCCTCCGAAGAGCCTCTTCTTGGGGCGTGCGAAGAACATCGGGGAGCCTCCGAAGGGTTCTCATTCCCCCTTCCCCCCCCTCTCCGCACTCCTCCCCACTCCTTTTGCACCTTTCCGCAAATCACCGTACTCCTCGGCATTCCTCCAAAGTCCTCGAAACTTCCTCCATCTTGTTTTTCGGTGCAGCCAGGTCTCCGTTTTGAGCCTACGTGTCGGGCCACGTATCAACCACGTTCCTTGTTGTGTGTTGCGCACAAGGGTAGCTAAGCCCAGGAGTCCACGAAAGCGTGTATGGAAACTGAACTGGGGCTGCCAGTCCTCGAAAACCATGTGGGTTAGCCAGCAAGGCCGGCCCAGCGATGAACATCAGCAGGGCCACATAAGATCCCATTGGCGCCACAATCGGCCAAATGATCAGCTCGTTCGTTCAAAAATTGCCCAGTGTGGCTTTCCACTTTTCTGAAAAATATAAGAAGAAACCTGATCAAAGACATGACGAACACGAAGAACAAATCGAAGGTTCGTCCTCCCCCGGGTGCGCCGCTGAGCCACGCCGGCCGCGTATTCCGAGTCGTACTCGATGATGACGTCCACGAAAGCGTATCCCAGAGGTCTCCAAGGAGCCCTCCAGAAGCCTCCAAGAAGCCCTCCAGAGCCTCCTTTTCCTCCGCACTCCATCGCATTCCTGGGCGCTCCTTCGCACTTCACCCCAATCCTCCCCCCTCCTCTGCACCTTTTCCACAATTCATCGTGCTCCTCGGCAGTCCTCCCCACTCTTCGAAACTCCCTCCATCTTGCTTTTCGGTGCAGCCAAATCTCCGTTTTGAGCCTACGTGTTGGGCCACGTTCCGTGCTGTGTGTTACGTATCAGGGCAGCTAAGCCCAGGAGTCCACGAAACCGTATCCCAGAGGTCTTCAAGCAGCCCTACAGAGGCCTCCAAGAAGCCCTTCTGAGCCTCCCATTCCTCCGCACTCCATCGCACTCCTCGGCACTCCTCCGCAATTCACTCCATTCCTCCCCCCTCTCCGCACTCCTCCCTACTTCTTTGTACCTCTCTGCACTTCACCGTGCTCCTCGGCATCCCTCCCCACTCCTCGAAACTGCCTCCATCTTGTTTTTCGGTGCAATCAAGTCTCCGTTTTGAGCCCAAGTGTTGGGCCATTTGTCAGCACGTTCCGTGTTGTGTGTTACGTATCGGAGCAGCTAAGCCCAGGAGTCCACGAAAGCGTCCCCCAGAGGTCTCCAAGGGGCCCTCCAGAGGCCTCCAAGGAGCCCTCCAGCGCCTCTAATTCCTCCGCACTCCATCGCACTCCTCGGTACTCCTCCGCACTTCTCTCCATTCCTCACCCGTCTTCGCACTCCTCCCCGCTCCTCTGTACCTCTCCGCATTTCACCGTACTCCTCGGCATCCCTCCCCACTCCTCGAAACTGCCTCCATCTTGCTTTTCCTGCGTTCCTCCCCACTCCTCTGGAGTCCTCCCCACTCCATCGCACTACTCCCTTCGCCTCCCCATTCCATGGCACTCCTCCTCTTACCTCCTCCTCATTCCTCCCTCGCTCTCCCTCCTCGCTCCACCCTGCTCCCTCCTCTCTCCTCTCCGTCCCTCCCCATTCCATTGCACTCCTCGGCACTCCTCCGGAGACCTTCCCACTCCATCGCCCCACTCCTTCTCTCCATTCCATGGCACTCCTCGTCCTCCCTGTTTCCCTCTTCATTTCCTCCTTCTCCCTGTATCCTTCCTCTTCTTTCCCCCTACCACTACGACGACGACGACTACTACTAGTACTGGTACAAGCTCCGAGCTAGCTAGCTAGCTAGCTAGAAGTAGTAGTAGTAGTAGTAGTAGTAGTAGTAG
>CAUYUJ010007224.1:467500-487500 GCA_963575745.1 Prorocentrum cordatum | reverse complement strand
CTTGTTGTTGGCACTCCCGAGGCCTGGCGAGGGCCCCTCGGATGCTAAAAACAGCCAAAAACCGCACGCTCCGAGTTCTTCGGGGCGTCGGATCTTTGGGAGGAGTTCTGCTTACAGCGCCTTGCTTTTGCCCCCATTCGCCAGCGTCTGCAAGGGGAGGGGGGGAGGAGCAGCAGGAGAGGAGCGGCATGGCGGGCGGGGGCGGAAAAGGAGAAGAAGCTAGGCAGGGGATGGGGAACGGGGGGCAGGAAGGAGGAGAAACTTCGGGAGGGAGGCGGTGGAGGAGGAAAGAGCAGGGGGAGGAAGAAGGAAGACCAGCTGAAGTCCTCCCTTCAAGTTTGGACGGGAGAGAGAGGGGGGGGGCGAGGACCAGAGTGAACCCAAGACGCACCAACGATGTTGCAATCAATGCTCCCTCCAAGTTCCTTCCTCGCAGGTCCTCGCTAGAAGATACTCTCATTGCAGGAAGTGCCCCATTGGAAGACAACCGTTTGAGAATCCTGAATCGTGCAATCACGCCATCTGGGACGTTACCGCCACAAATCAACGTGACTGGTTCGTCCTGGCAGCCCTAAGTCGTGTCAGAACGTCGCTCCTGGCACTGCAACACAGCGAATACACGTGACTGCTGCGTCAGAGACCATACCAGAACACCACTTCTGGGACCTCAACCGTACGAACCCCGAAACCTGCTCCAAACATCTAAGACACTCTGAGACACGTGTGCGCGGCGCTGGAGCGAGAACCCCAACTTGAAATAGAACCGCCCTCCAGCCGTGAAGCTGCTGCACACTCTAAAAAAGAGAATGTGCGCGGCGCTACGACGATTACACCATGCAGACACACAACAAAACACCCTGCACCTGTGACGCTGCTGCAACTTGGTTAGAACGAATTGCGTGGCGCGAAAGCGAGAATCACGTGCTGAGATTTGAAATTGGTCCGCCAACCATCCGCGAAACTGCTCGAAACTTCGAATCCGAATGTGCGCGGCGCTGAAACGAGAACCGCATTTTGAAAACGGCCCGCCCTCCATCCGTGAAGCTGTTGCAAAAGTCAAGCTGCAGGATCATACATAGTGAGGAAGTCTCCGTTGAAACGCTCAGCCCTACATACCGACACGTCTGGGAGCGCGAGAGGGAGGAGTTATTCATGATGGAGGGATAATATGCAAGAGGGAGGGGGGAGGATGGCCGAGTAGGAGGGCAGAGGACGAGGAGAAGAGAATGGTGCCTCTAACCTCTGCTCCCACGGCTTACGGAGGAGGAAGAGGAGGATGAGGAGGAGGAAGAGGAGGACTAGGGAGGGAGGGATGAGGACAGAAGGGCGGAATGAAGAGGAGAGGAGGGGAAAGGTGGTGATATGATGGGATGAGGAGGGAGCAGGAGGGGGGAGAAGGCGGAAGGTAGAGTGGGCGAAAGAGAAGCAGGGAGAACAGGGAGGAGGAGGGGATAAGAACGGGGCTCTGACAGGGTGGGAGTGCGGGGGTGAAGAGGTGGAGAGAAGGAGGCGGCGGTGGACATGGAGGAGGATGAAGGATGAAAACGACGAGAGCAGAAGGATGGGCAAGCGAAGATGCAGAGGAACCGCATTCATGGCATGGGCTGCCGTGGTGCTGACATGTGAGGGCCGTGCGTCGCAAGATGGGGGCCTCGGTGCCCCGATCCGGCCCCAGTAGCTTCGCCTCGAGGGCAACTGGCTTCCACGGCACCGGGCGAGGGGGTTCTGAGCAAATTGCACGCCAAATGCCTGGCGGGAGGGGTTCAGGAACCAGGCACCAGACGGTGCACAGAGGCGCATGCTGGAGCGGAGAGCAGCAAGTCCTCGCGTGTCCAAGCAGAGCGAGAAGGTGCGAAATGCATACCGAAGTGCATCGGCAGATGGCGACTCCGTCACAAAATAGGACATGCTCAGTACGACTCCATGCATACACGGGGAGGTGCTATGGCAAACTGGCAGGCCACTTGTGTTTGTACGCCTGGGGGGGGGGAGTCTGTGATCGAGTGAGAGGTTCTGGCGCGTGAAAAAGAACCGCCGATGCCGACTAGGCAGAAGCCCAGGCGCAGATCATACGCACACAAAGCTCTAATCCCAGACATCTGACGACATGACCCTGGGGCAACTGCGCACCCCATAACACGGCCCCATAGCTCCCGGCCCACTCCCTGGGGCAACTGTGCGTCCTGGGCTTGGTTTTGATGGCCCCAGAGCCCGACAACGGGCCGAGAAAAAACGCCAGGAGTGAACAAATCCTATCGTCGGAAATGAAGGGGCTCAAGGACACACAAATGAATACACACACATAACAGGATCCCCCATGTTTTCCAATATTTTCTGGGTTTTTGTCTTCCCCCCACTTCCCATATTTTCCTATACTTTCCTGGGAGTCGACGATGAATTGTGTCTGTGTGTTTTTTCCCCTCCTGAGGACAGCTGTGTTCCCTGGACCTCGGGCCTTGCCTCGCGCCTCAAGCGGCCGTCTGGAACGCCCTGGGCACATCCAGGACGCGGGAGGAGGAGGAGGGATGATGAGGAGGAGGGGGAGGAGGAGGAGGAGGAGGAGGAGGAGGAGGAGGAGGAGGAGGAGGAAGGTGATGAGGAAGAGGAGGAGGAGGAGGAGGAGGAGGAAAAGGAGGAGGAGGAGGAGGCGCAGCCGCTGAGCAGAGAAGAGACACCCGCAGCAGGCCCGACTTCCTGCCGGCTCCCCGCCGCTGGGGGGGGCGGGTCCTGCTGCCTCGGGTACGCCGGCGGCGGTGCCCAGTGCCCTGGAACCTCGTTGCCCTGGAACCTCGTCGGCACGCTTGGTGCGGGCGGGGATGACAAAAAGGGCGAGATGGCCCAAGCTCCAGAGAACTGCCTTCGCAGCCTCCTCGTGTTCCCCCTTCTCCGCCTGACCCCCTCCTCCTCCTTATCCCTCCGCCTCCGCCTCCTCCTCCTCCTCCTCCTCCTCCTCCTCCCTCGTCCTCGTCCTCGTCCCTCGTCCTCGTCCTCGTCCTCGTCCCTCGTCCTCCTCCTCCTCCTCCTCCACCTCCTCCTCCTCCTCCTCCTCCCTCCTCCTCCTCCTCCTCCTCCTCCTCCTCCTCCTCCTCCTCCTCCTCCTCCTCCCCTCCCCCTCCCCCCCTCCCCTCCCCCTCCCCCTCCTCCTCCCCTCCCCCCCCTCCCCCTCCCCCCCCCCTCCCCCTCCCCCTCCCCCTCCTCCTCCTCCTCCTCCTCCTCCTCCCTCCTCCTCCTCCTCCTCTCCCCCTCCTCCTCCTCCTCCTCCTCCTCCTCTCCTCCTACCTCCTCCTCCTCCTCCTCCTCCCCCTCCTCCCTCCTCCTCCTCCTCCTCCACCTCCTCCTCCTCCTCCTCCTCCTCCTCCCTCCTCCTCCTCCCCTCCTCCTCCTCCTCCTCCTCCTCCTCCTCCCTCCTCCTCCTCTCCCCTCCTCCTCCTCCCCCTCCCTCCCCCTCTTCTCCTCCTCCTCCTCCTCCTCCTCCTCCCTCCTCCTCCTCCTCCTCGTCCTCCTCCTCCTCCTCCTCCTCCTCCTCCTCCTCCTCCTCCTCCTCCTCCTCCTCCTCCTCCTCCCCCTCCTCCTCCTTCCCCCCACTCCTCCCCAAACATCATGGTACATCGCTTCGTGCGCGGCGCATGGCCCGAACGCGCTCGCCATTGCCGAGCCTGCGCGCCGGCCTCGCGGGGCCGAAGCGTGCAGAGTATAAGCATATGTTAGATGGCGCTTGGTCAAAGAATGCGGGGGGGGGGGGACGTATCAACAAAATACAGCTGAACATGCGATTACGACAACGATCGTGTTAGAAACCTGGGCCAGCATCCCAGAAGTTTCTTGAAACAAGCCTGGGCCAATTCCTGTTGTTGAAGCTGGAGGGGCGAACGTGCTCAAGAAACTAGGGCCGGCTCTCCGGCGAGTTGGTCGAGAAACGCTGGTTCAGCTTTTCGGGAGGAGGTTTCTTAATCAGATGCTCGACTGCAATTTCCGAATCTTCGGCTTCCGCTTCGCTTCGGTGCCGTCTGGCCCGTCGGCTGTCCAGGCGCGCGCCCGACGAGGGCGGGAGGCAACGGTCACAAAGCAGTCTCCTTGTCTGGGGCCCGTTTGTCGAATCATCATCCTGGCAATTCTTTTATCATCATCCTGCATTATGTTCAAGTGGTGCCGACCAAAGGAAGATGTCGCCGCGCCGTGTATCCTCGACGCGCCCAAATGGGCGACGCCAACACCACGGCAAACCCACGGAAAGCCCTGAGCCCCGCGCCCCAGGTGGACGAGACCGGCGCCGCGGCAAACCCACGGCAAGCCCACCGCGCCCGAGGCGGGGTTTGCCCTGGTGCCCGCGGCGCCCTCCCAGAGACGCAAGGCCGCGCGTCGGAACAAACAGCACGGCGATACTTTTACCTGAAGAAACTAGAGGGTACCGATATTTCTGCTCCCCGGACTTCTCCCGGGGTGCGTTTCTGACCAAGGACATCGAGGCGAATCCAGCGGTGGCGACGAGGGCCTCCCAGGAGGCAGAAAAGGGAAGGACCGAGGAACGGGTAGAGGTATGGGTACTTTTTTTCCTCCTCTACTAATCATCAGCCTGCATTCCGTTCAGGCGGCTGCCGATCAGAAGAGGATGGAGACGACGACGGCAAGATAGGATCTCGGGTGCAGCACGGCCCTCCAGGGTGGACGCTGCTGGACGCTGCCGCGCCCCGAGGGCTGCAGTGCCCGCGGAGAGCTGCCTCCCCTGCCCCGCTCCCGAATGGACGGGGCCCAGGGGCACACAAATAAATAGGCACAGATCCCAGGATCCCCTATATGTTTCAATACTTTCTGGACGTTCGTCTCCCCCTCCTCCCTTCCTGTATTTGCCGATATGTTCCTGGGGATCGACGTTTCATTGTGTTTATGCGTGTTTTTGCCCCTCCTGAGACCCCTCGCAGATTAAGCTGCGCCCGCGAGCTGAAGACGAAGAGGGGCGACGATCGCGTGTAACTTGGGCTGCGCCAGCGCGCCCAAAGCGAGGAGGATCGAGTTCCCAATTCAGTTCCCAAGCCCTTCAAGACCGTTCGTGAACAACTCGGGAAACTATGCTTCTGGCTCGAGCTGGGGCGCCAAAGACGTTGCTCTACCCCCGGTCGCCCATTCGCCTATGAGGCGACCATGCTGCTGCCACGCTACGCCGAGGAGGACCGAGGAGGACCGAGGAGGACGAGGGAGAAGGGAAAAGAGGAGGGACAGGCAGCCCCAGCGTCGAGCCCACCCTCTCCGCGCCACGCGCCAGGCAGCCCCCATCCATCCCCCTCCCGACCCAACTCACGCGGTTCGCCCCCCGAGCGCTTGCTAAACTCACGCGCGCGCCCGACAATACACGTTCGGCCCCGACCCTCTTTCCTCCGAGCCCGAACAAACTGTTCGGCCCGCGCCACCGGAACGGGCTCCGCGAAGCGGCGTGGCGCGGTCAGTCTCGGTACGATGTGGCGGCGCTTGGAGGCGGCCGTGGGGTCTGAAGAGCTTGTTCCCAACCATCCTGTGGTGTTGGGTCCTCGTTTTGAAGAGACGGCCCCCGTGTTCCTCCTCTCCTCCTCATGCTCCTCCTCCTCCTCCTCCTCGTCCTCCTCCTCCTCCTCCTCCTCCCTTCCTCCCTCCTCCCGTCCTTGCAGGGGTTCAACGCACCGCTCACGCGTTTCGTGGCCCCATTGGGAGCTCCGCCGAAGGCCCCATCAGCAGGGTCCACATGGCGTACCCGCACCCGATTCGGAACGCCCTCTCACACGCTTCGTGGCCCCATAAGAAACTCCACCGAGGGCCCCAGCGGCAGGGTCCACATGGCGTACCGGCATACGATTCGGCACGCCCCTCACACGTTCCGTGGCCCCATGGGGAGCTCCATCGAAGGCCCCAACGGCAGGGTCCACATGGCGTACCCGCACCCGATTCGGCATGCCCTCTCACACGCTTCGTGGCCCCATGGGGAGCTCCACCGAGGGCCCCAGCGGCAGGGTCCACATGGTGTACCGGCATACGATTCGGCACGCCCCTCACACGCTCCGTGGCCCCATGGGGAGCTCCATCGAAGGCCCCAACGGCAGGGTCCACATGGCGTACCCGCACCCGATTCGGCATGCCCCTCACACGTTGCGTGGCCCCATGGGGAGCTCCACCGAGGGCCCCAGCGGCAGGGTCCACATGGTGTACCGGCATACGATTCGGCACGCCCCTCACACGCTTCGTGGCCCCATGGGGAGCTCCACCGAAGGCCCAAGCGGCAGGGTCCACATGGCATACCCGCATACGATTCGGCACGCCCCTCACACGCTTCGTGGCCCCATGGGGAGCTCCACCGACGGCCCCAACGGCAGGGTCCACATGGCGTACCCGCTCCAGATCCGGCACACCCCTCACACGTTGCGTGGCCCCATAGGGAGCTAGCTCCACCGAGGTTCCAGTGGCCCAGTCCGCATGCGTTTCCCCCACAAGCCCGCCGCAACGCTCGGTCACGTGGAGCTGAGCCTAAGCCACTTTTTCGAGCAGGCGCACCTAGGATTCCCACCCCGCCTCCTCATCACATCGCAGGTGGGTCATCACCATCCATACGGGTCTCCGTATTCCAGTCGCCCTTCGTCGGCTTGCGGACCGAAGGCGGAGTGGTTTTCGTGGACCTTTTCTGTGTACTCACTTCGACCCTCCTCACGTCGTGCGCTTCCCCAGGGGGTCCCTGCCGAGAGCCTTGCACGAGCCAGGCCAGTTACATATTCAGAGCGTGTCTCTTGCCTCTCCCTTCGGAAGCTTCATGCTCTAGCGTCGATGCCCGGTCAGGCGCACCACGAGGCACGACTGGCAGTGGTCACCTCGTCATCTCTCTGCAGGTGTGCTCCTTTGCTTCCTGCTGTCGTGGGGCTGCCCGTTGCAACTTCACCGGTTGCCACAAACATGCTTGTCCATGGTGCCGTACCCGGCTCTCCGCCTGCCACCACCTGACCACTGAGCTGACTCCTGGCTGTTTGACAAGCCATGTGATCCACGCACTGCCACCAGGGTGAACCAGGGCTGGCTTAGACCAGAGACCTCTAGCGGGGGGGGGGCAGGAGAGGATGACCAGGAGAGGATACGCGGCCCGCTCTGCAACCCTGCAGCCCAAAACATGCCACCTCTGCGGGACGACTCTTCCGCTCCCGCCGGCCTCCGCCCGCTTCCCCTGCACTCTCGCCGGCATGCGCCGACGGAGGCGGCCCCGCTCTGCCTCCGCCGCCCCCCGCTGGCACTCCGCCGAGGAAGAGGTGACAGCGTCCTCGAGTCTCGAAGGCTGGGCCCTTCCACGGGACGCGCTATGGGAGCGGAGGTGGAGGGATCGACGACCGACGACGGCA
The DNA here is from genome assembly GCA_963575745.1 of Prorocentrum cordatum. NCBI lineage: Eukaryota > Dinophyceae > Prorocentrales > Prorocentraceae > Prorocentrum > Prorocentrum cordatum. Next base: position 480,154 of record CAUYUJ010007224.1, on the reverse strand, counting down.
GGGGAGGGGAGAGGGGGACGCTCGGGAGGGACGGCGCCAGGCGGCGCTTCTTCTGCACGGTGGCCTGGGGATCCTGGGAGGGTGGCACTCGTGCGGCCACCGCGGAGAGAGGAGGGAGGAGGCGGGAGGTGGTGGAAGGTCTGCTTCCCGCCGTCTGCACATTGAGGTCGAGTGCCGGGCGGATCTACGTATTCACGTGAGGCGCGAGGAGGATGGAGTGAGTGAGGGAAGCTTGGATTGCGAGGCCGATGAAGCACGAAGCCTGTAAGCGAAAGGCGGCACACAGCTGGCATAAAATGAGAGCGCCAAGATATGCCTGTACTATACGACCAACCTTCGGGTGATCAGGATATTGGGGGGAGAAAAAAGAACCAACTGCTGGCAACTGCGATGGGTGTGATGATGACGATGCTGGTGGCGCGCCCTCGAGTTGGCGACGACGCGTGATGACGATGTTGTGCCGCGATGTGATGCCACTATCGACCCAACTATCGATCACACTACCGATCTCAGCACATCTCGGTCGTTATCGACCTCACTATCGGTCTCACTATCGATCGGGACAGCCTCGGGACACCACGGCGGGATACCGCGGGACACGGGACACCACTGGACACCACGGGACACCGCGGGACACCACTGGGACACCGCGGGACACCACGGCACACCACTGGACACCACGAGACAACATCGGGACACCACGGCGGGACACCGCGGGACACCATCGGGACAACGCGGGACACCACGGCGGGACACCACCAGCCATTGCGCACCCACCGGAGGGCCGGACTTTTGCATTCGAACCGCCCTATCGACGGCGGAATCATTCCTCTCGCGCGCCCATGCAGTTTCCGAATCTCCCTAGCGACAGCGGAATCATTCCTCTCGCGCGCCCTCGCAGCTTTGCCTCGCCCGCACGCATAACACGAACACGAAACCGAAACCGATTTCCCAATGGGGGGCCCTCCGTTCCACTGCGATCACACCCCCCAACCTCCGATGTTAAAGGGACTGGAACGAAACAACACACTGCACTGCGACACGACACAAGGACGACGCGAAACGAGAGCATAATGGTAGGGAAACGAAGGAGGGATAGAGTCGGGATGATGAGAGTGCGGGGAGGGATGGCATGAGCATCGCCCTGTCCAGCCGGAGCTGGTCTCGAAGCCTGAGGTAGGGAACAGGGAACGGAGCGAGGAAGGGCATGGAGAAGAATGGAACCAGGCAGCGAGGGGACAGATGCGGGCACAGCTGAGGCCACTGCTGTCCATGGGGCGCGGGGTATCCAGCCATCGGGGGCATCGGCATGACCACGCCCTGGTTGCCAGGCGGCATGGCCGGATACGCCTCTGCCGGGAGGAGGGGGCGTAGAGTCTACGCCTACGCCGTAGGCGCACGGCAGGAAAGGGCGCGGGGGGCCATTCCACGGCATGCCGCGCGACCTGCTTCTGAATCTCCGTGCGCTCATGCTGCTCATCCCCCACTCCCGATGTAGTCTCCCACTACCGGGGGGCCACAAAAGTGGGGTTGCGGCAAAGATGGGGTTGGAGTGAAAATCGTTTCGGGCGGCCCCTGGAAAAAGGAAGCGCGTTAAACAGGAGCATCCAGCTGGGCCCGCTCCCCAGCCCCACCCTGGGATAACCCTCCCTCTACGAACCCCCGACATTGGCCAGGCAGCACGCTCGAGGTCACACCTGGCACACCAGTGCACAAGAAAACAGCATCGGGGCACGGTGGGCGGGTTGGACAGGAGGAGGAGGAGGGGGAGGGGGACGGGGGACGGGGAGGTTGAGGAGGAGGAGGAGGAGGAGGAGGAGGAGGAGGAGGAGGAGGAGGAGGAGGAAGAGGAGAAGGATCAGGAGGAGGAGGAGGAGGCGGAGGATCAGGAGAAGGAGGTCCTGAGCTCATGGAAGTAGTCCTTACTGTCGAAGCTGGCTGCGTACAAGGTTTGACCTGAGGCGGCCTCCAAGCGACGTGAGTGAGAGAGCCCCCAGTTGAAAGTTGAATGGCGCCTGGAACATAAAATCGAATGTTGCTCCTTCGCGCATCACATGTGAGTCGTAAATCACCACTCTTCTTGCGAACAAAGAACAGACCAACCCTTTCCTTGTAGGTTCGAGTCCATCGTACCAGACCCTCGCCACGAAGTTCACGACAAAATCCCTCCCACTTAGCAGGATGCGCCTACAGGAATGGGTCGAAGCGCAGGTTGGGCAGCCGCCCATTCTTGATGCGGAATGCATACTCCTCGCCGCTGAGAAGAATGGTGTCGCGAAGCCGCTTGAACTTGCGCGACGCAGCCCGGGGCAAAACCTTGTAGATGTCCACCCCGACCAGGTCGCGACTCGGCAAAGAAACCGGCGCCGAGCCAAACGGTGCAATGTTCCTGGCGCGCTCGCTGTATCCGTAGCGAGCGTCTGCACGCAGACTTGCCGCAAGGGCTTCATGCGGGGCGAGCCGTTCCTTCGGCAGAGGTGCGGCGGCAACGGCTTCTCGGACGAGGGACAGGGCAGCCCTCGTCTGCTCACCTCCAGGCCCGCAAGGCGATGCGCCCCCGACGCCCTCCAGCTCCTTGAGGGCCCAAATGGCATCATCAGAGCGCCTGTCCAACCAGGCGCGCCTACAAATACGTTGTCGAACTCCACGACAGAGTAGACCACGAGGGCCCTCGCAATCGTGGTGGCGAGGCAGCGGCAAGAGGTCGCGCTGGCGACCATCAGCCATGCCTGAAACAAAATCTCGCCGTCGCCCTCGGAGAAGACCAACAACTGACTGGCGGCCCGAACAGGGCCACGAAAACGGAAAAGACGAGGGGCGGCTAGCCCTTGCTCGCAAGGGCCGCCTCCTCGCGAGCCTTGCGTCATTCCTTCTGGATCTGGGCCTCGCCTCGAAGCTGTAGAGCAACGTGCGAGGCGAGCAGCGGCGCGACCGCCGCGACCTTCTTGCCGATGCCCTGGAAGTGCTCACTCCCTTTGAACCGCGGCGCCTTCGGGTTGGCAGTGTAGGCCTCCCCCAGCAGCTGCATCCTTCTCGACAGCAGCTCGAAGGACGCCAAAGCAGAGACATCCAACTGGTCGTACGTGAGCGCCCAATCGAAGACCTCCATGAGACTGCCATGCTCATGCTTGACCCTGTCGTTGTCTGGAATGTGAGCGTCCCGCATCCACTTCTCCGTTCTGGTCCGAGGAACGCAGCCCTGGTCTCGAATGAGCTTGCACAACCATAGAGTTGTCCTCGGACCTTGGATGGGGAAGTCCTTCCACGGCGGCTCCTCCAGCAGACCAACCCCATCGGCGTACGGGCGGAACCTCTGTCCCATCTGGTCGTACAGCACTGGAACATTCGGGCGTCGGCCGCGCGGACTGGCGAGTCCGCGGATGAGGGAGCTCCAGCCGTCGGCGGGCCCGCGATGGCTGCCACCAGGCCGCCAGCCGCGGGCACGGCAGCGACAGCAGCCTCCATTTCGCGCTTCCTCGCCTCGAGGATGCCGAGCTTGCTCCCGACCCCGACGCACTCCAGGACAAGCGTAGCGGCCCCCAGTTTGACGAAGGCAAACTTCCCTCGGATGATGGCGTTGGCATCCAGACAATCCACACTCCAGTCCTGCCCCGCCATGACGATCCACTGCGCACCCCCGGCGGGCGCCACCACGGCAGGCCCAGCGGGCCCAGCGGCGGCCCTGGGCGGGGGCGCGAGCACTCCGGCGCCACCGACAGCCGGGGCTCCCCCTCCCGCCAGCGGCGGGGCGGCTCCAGCCGGGGGCCCAACGGCGCGGGCACCAAAGCACCTCCTGCGGCGGGCGGCGCTGCAGCGGCCTGTCCCCCAGGAAGACCACTGCCATCGACCCAACCGTGAACAGCCACACGATCGCGAACGGCAACTGGTTCGGCGTCAACCGCGGCACCATCGACCCCCAGGGCAGCCCTCCACATCTGGGCCTCCGCGATCCCATCATCGAAGATCTGGCGACACTCCGCGTTCGAGTGCAACTGACCGAGCGGCGGGAAGCGGTAGAGCAGGGCGTTGGCAGAGACCCTTGCATGCACAGGCGGCCACCGAGCGCCATGATGTTTTCTTCATAGACGTCGTCATCGGTGTTGCTATCACCCAAGTCACTCCCTGGTTGGCAGAGCAGCAGGCGCTCGTGCCAATATGCCTCCGCGCCCCCGTACCACACCAGGATCAGAAGACCTGGAGCGATGGGCTTCGAGTCGGCCATGCACACGCCGAACGCCAATGCCCCACACGGTGCCCAGGCAACAGCCAGCCGCCAGCCCCGCGATGGCCGCGACCAGCACAGCGAAAAGGCACCAGCCGCCGAGGCCCCGCGCCGCCCTTGGGCAGCTGGCCTCCGGGCAGCTCGGGCAGGCGGCGCCCCCGAGCGTGCACGGCGGGCACTGCAACGCAGGGCACGCCAAGCGTGGAGAGCAGGTGCAATCGGGGCACGACCGCTCACTCTGGCCAGCTCAGACCAAGGACGCGGTGCCCAGCGTCCGCACAGCCTCCCGCGAAGCCTCAACCAGCACGTCGTCGAGCCAGCCAGACATACACGGGGGCACCGTGGCGGATGGGTCGGCGCCGTGCAGACCCTGGAACAACGAAAGGCTGCAGAGCGTGGCAACGGGCGAGGCACGCTAAGCTCCTGCTACCTTCCCCCTACTCGTCTCACTGAACGGCCCCTCTGACATCATTACTGCGCACGCGCTCTCATCATCATCGTCATCGTGACCGTCACCGTCATCATCACCAGCATCATGATGATCAACATCATCGTCATCATCAGTATCATCGTCATCGTCATCGTCATCATCATCATCATCAGCATCATCATCATCACCACCATCATCATCATCACCATCATCACCATCACCATCACCATCACCATCACCATCATCATCATCATCATCATCATCATCATCATCATCATCATCATCATCATCATCATCATCATCATCATCATCGTCATCATCATCATCATCATCACCGCCGCCCCCTCTGGTTCGCCTGCTGCTGGCGGGGCTGCTGCTCCGGGGCCCAGCCGCCCCGGTCCCTGTGGCCCGCCGCCTTGCCGCGGCGGCTCTGCGAGCGAGGCCGGCTCTGCTGCCGGCCCTGGCCCCTGGCAGGAGGGACAGGAATCGAACATAAAGCAAGCTCAAGAATGAGCAAACCGTCTTGGTGCGGACGGTAGAGAATGCTTCGCGCCGGCGGCCCGAGCATCAAAAATGCTTCGACGACGACGTGCGGTCGACACCGGCCGACGACGACAAGAATCCACTGGGAGAAGAATAACAAATCTTCCGCCGCCCGGGGCGCACAGGGAAGCCCGAACCCACGTCGGGCTCGACATCGAAGTCCTCGAAATCGCATCGAAATAGAAATAGAATCGACATCGAAACGAGGGAGTCGAAATCGCATCGACATCAAAATCGACATCGAAATCGAGGGAGTCGAGTCGAATCGAAATCTAAATCCTCGAGACCGCATCGATCCGAATCGACATGGCCGAATTGAAAGCGGTCTCCGGAAATCGCTCGCCGTCGCCGACGCGAGGCGGCTCAGCTCGGAGGCAGCGGCTGACGTGGCTCGTCGTCGTCGTCGTCGTGCCTCGTCGCCGTCGTCGTTGTCGTCGTCGTCGTCATCGATGTCGTGGCTCGTCGCCGTCGCCGCCGTCGCCGTCGCGTCGCCGTCGCCGTCGCCGTCGCCGTCGCCGTCGCCGTCGCCGTCGCCGCCGTCGCCGTCGCCGTCGCCGTCGCCGTCGCCGTCGCCGTCGCCGTCGCCGTCGCCGTCGCCGTCGCCGTCGCCGTCGTCGTCGTCGTCGTCGTCGTCGTCGTCGTCGTCGTGGTCGCGAGGCGGCCCTGCCCGCCGGGCGCGCGGCGGCGCCTGCCGCCCGCGCCAGCGCCCGCGCCGCCGCCCTTCCAGCTGCCCCCGCCCTGCGGGCGGCCCTCCGTCGCGCCGCTCCACCAGTCGCCGGCGGGGCTGCGGGCACGGTGCGCCGGAGCCCTGCGGATTTCTTGTCTGGTTTATTTTCGGGCGTGGCGCAGTGGGGGGGCGCTCACACCTCTAAGGGGCTTTAGTTTTGCTCTCCCCTCACCTGTTTCTCCTGGTGGGGAAACACTCGTCCCTGCTGCTCCTCATCCTCCTCCTTTTCCTCCTCCTCCGTCGTCGTCGTTGTTGCGGGGGGGAGCCTGGGCCAGAAGAACATCCTGCAAGAACATGGGGCCCTCCGTCGGCCGAAACAAACAGAACATCCAGGGGTACCCCCCCCCCAGGATGCCCCAAAACATCCAACGGGCACGAAGAACACTAGGGCACCCACCTGGAAACGACCTCGATCTGATACCTCGGTCCGACTGTAAATGGAGGGGGCGAGAAGGGGTGCAGCTCTCGTGCCCGAAGAGGGGCCTCGGAGGGGCCCGAACCCAAACAAATGGCACGAAAGGTGCACGCGTCTTCGCCCCCCTCCCCCCCCGTCGCCCCCCAGCGTATGCAGCGCCGAATTCTTGTTCGGCATGAGCTGGCCCTGGAGAGGAAAGTTCCTGTGAAATGCAAACTCTCTCAAATCTGGAACACGAGAATCGAACGCGCCATTGCAGGACAATGCGCCACCGGGGTGCATTATCATCCCTTTGCGCGAACACGAAGCAGAAGACAACGACGACGATGAGAACGACGACGGACGCGACGACGACGAATACGATGACAACGGCGAGAGGCCCGCAAAGGGTTCACGAGTGGACACCGAGAATTTCCTGAGAACAAACTTCTGAAAAAAAAGATCCTGCAAGGTACCTTAGACGTTCCTGCGAAGCCCCCGAAAGTCCCCGGAGAAAGAGCACCCTGCGAAGCTCCTGAAAGGCTGTTGACAAGGTCGTCGGAGAGTACAGAAAAGTGCCCGTGGGCTCCTGATGAGCCTCTGAGAATACAAATAAAAAACGCATGGCGGGCTCCTGAACAGCTCCCGACCCCCCGCGAGACGCCCGAGAGGCTTCTGCAAGGCTTCGGAGATGCTCCCGTGGAGCTCCTGCGAGCCACCCTGGAGGCTCGCACAGGAGCCTCCTCCGAAGGCTCCCCCATCGACGACCCGAATGTCGATCCGAAGGGTGGTCCTGGCCGCCCGGATCGCCTTCCGAACCGGACCGATCATGCTTATAAGAAACGAAACAGAGCTTCATTCACCGCCGGCCGCGCACCTCCTCCGAAGGTCCCTCTCGACGACCCGAATGTCGATCCGAAGGATCGCCCCTGGCCGCCCGGCTGGGCCTCCGAGACGGACCGCTTTATGCTCGAGAAACGAGGCAGCAGTGGATTCCCCGCTGGCCGCGCGCCTCCTCCGAATGCCGATTCGGCGACGTTTCGCTGGCACCTTCTGGGGGTCGTCTGTCCGGCGCGCGCAAGTGGCGCCCTGGGCCGTGGGCCCCACGGGCCCGCGAGTCCAGGGCCCTCGGGCCCGCAACTTCCGGGGGCTGTTCGGCCGAGGGCCCCCGCCGCAGTGGACCTCCTCCTTCTTCTCGTCCTCTTTCCTCTCTCCTCGTCCTCCTCCTCCACTTCCTTCTCCTCCTTCTCCTCCTTCTCCTCCTCCTCCTCCTCCTCCTCCTCCTCCTCCTCCTCCTCCCCCTTCTTACCTCGTAGAGCTCTTCGGCAAAGACAGCCCGCGGCTTCCTGGGGCGCGCTGTCACGGCCAGCCCGTCAGCCCGCATCACAAGGATGCGCGGGGGAGGATGCAGGGGCCTCGGAGGGCCACGTCAGCGTTCTTCGAACGAGGCTGGCTAACGAAAGTGGCCGAGGACTGAGCTGCGAGTCAACCCGCATGGTCCTGGCCAACGAAAGTGGCCGAGGACGGACCGAAGGGGCAAGGATGCCATCGCTTCCGCACCGAGCACATTCCTTTTGAGCTTGTTTCAGCGGCTCGCTCTCAAAACGTGGCTCTTCCTAAAAACTTCTTCAAATTCTATGAGCGGGACGTCCAATTCGCATGCCGGATGCACGGCTGGAGGGCGGCCCCTTTCCAAACTGGGGCTCCCGATTATGACCCCCTGTTCTTCAATCGAACGCTTGAATTTGTAAGGCCGCTACACACGGGTGGAGCGCAGCTGATTTTTGCACCGAGCTATCGCCGCACAGTGCCTTTGAAGTGTATCGTCCTGCTGCTTTCCGTTTTGCCGATCTGGAGCGGTGCAGGGCGGCTCCTCCTACACAGCGAGGTACCGCCCGAGAGGCACGCCCACCGGGCGCCCGTCATTCAAGGAGTGCGGACCCCACACGGAAAAGGAAGACTGGTGGGCGACCCTTGAAAAAGAAACCTGGGGCGGGAGGGTATATTGCAGCATCCTCGATGCAACCTAAGTCTACTCTGGTCCTCCTCCTCATCCCCATCCTCCCTCCCTCTCCTGGCGGTCCTCCTCCACTGGCGATTCACTCTGGTCGTCCTCCTCCACCTCCCCCACCTTCCTCCCTCCATCCCCCCCTCCTTTCCCTGACGATCTTCTCCACTGGCTTCCCTCCTCTCACATCGCCACAGGCTGGGAGGGAACACGGAGATGAATGGGGTAGGGGGGGGGAGGGCTGGGAGGAGGAGAAGCATTGAGGACGTGAAGAAGGTGAGGAGGGACAATGACGGGACGGAACTGGAGGAGGAGGAGGAGGAGGAGGAAGAGGAGGAGGAGGAGGATTAGGAGGAGAGGGAGCCGAGAACACGGAGTAGGGAAGAAGAGGAGCAAGACGGCAATTCCGCATTCTTTGCCCCCGTCCTCCCCCCTTGTTTTACTCCCTCCAGCTCCAGCTCATCCCCGCTCCTCTTCGATCTGTTTCACATTGCCCCGAAAGTCGAGAAACGGCGCGAACCATATTAAACACACCACCCCTCCTATCCGGTACAAGCCAGCTCATGTGTTCCGCTTGGTCGGCCGCCGAGGGCGACCATGGTTTAGACGGCCACGGTGCATTGATAAAGGGTGGTGTGGCAAAATCGGTGGCACACCCTTCGCAATGCAAAAGACCAAGTCATACGGATGTGCGGTAATGCGGCAATGTCCTTGGACGCGAAGTTCGAATCCAATGACCCACGGCTAAGAGTTAGGACGGAAGGATGGACGGATACCAGTGGGCAATGATTTCTTCTTGTGTATGATGCGGTCAGTCTCGACCCGCCCATTGACAACTCTACGAGCAGACCAATTGAGACGTTACAGCAACCAATTCGGTGTGCCCCCGCGGACATGGACACCAGGCGCTACACCTGAGGAAATGATAGCCCTGAGGCCCCGGGGGCAAACCACCGTTGAGGCTGTCTGTGCAAGCCGACGCCCTCCTCCTCCTCCTCCTCCTCCCTGTTTCTCCCGATCTCGGAGCAGGGCGAGTAGAATCAACGGCAGCTCACAAATCGGCCCACGGACCCCTCTTGGGGTCCAACCGCACCAGTTTTCAGAGCTGCGTCCGGTCGTGGCGACGAGGGCCCCCTCCGAAGTCCAACTAGCGCTGTCTCAACTCGCCCTCCTCGGATTACTCCCTCTCCTCCCATCCGTGTCTCCCGCTCCTCTTCCTCCTCATCCTCGCCCCTCCTCCTCCCCCTCCTTCTTCTCTCTTCTCCTCCTCTCCTCCTTATCCGACGACGACAAAGACAAAGACAAAGACGCCACCACTACCGCCGCCGCCGACGACAACGACGCCGACGCCGAAGCCGACGCCGGATCCGACGCCGACGCCGACGCCGACCTGGAAAAAGACGCCGCCGACGACGACGACGCCGACGACCACGACGGCGATGACGCCGACGCCGCCGACGACGACGACGACGGAAGCGGCGGCGGCGGCGGTGGCGACACGGCGACGAGGGCGAAGAGTCTTGGGTCCTGGCGGTGCGGGCGGCCTGCTGGCCCGCCTTCGGGGACGCCTCCGGGGGGGGGGGCACGAGGAGGAGGGAGGAGCAAAGGGCAGGGAGGAGGGCGAAGGGAGGAGGAGGGAGGAGAGCGACAGGAGGGGCGGGAGAAGGGCGGAGGGAGGAGGGAAGCGAGGGGGGAAGCGAGGAGGGAAGGGAGAGGGCAGGAGAAGAGGGCAGGGAGAAGGGCGAAGGGAGAAAGGAAGCGGAAGGACGTTGGGAAGCTGCTGCTGGGAGATCCCCGCCGGAAGGATTCAGGAAGATGAAACCCCACTGGGGGGCTGCTACGCCGGATTTGGCCGCGGATCAGGCGGGATGAAGCCGGATCGAGCGGGGTCAAGCCGGATTGAGTGGGATCGCGCCAGATTTCGGACAAGGGCAAAGTCAGAATGTGACCTCCCAGGAGCTGCTTTCGAAAGAGAAGGGGGCAGGGAGAAAGGCGGAGAGAGGAGGGGAAGCGGAGGGACGGGAGCGGCGGAGGAGGGGCAGCAGAGCGCCGGAGGGCGACGAGAAGGTCTCACACACGCGCATGGTCCGGGTGGCCATCCGAGTGAAAGTGGGGTAAAGACTGGGGCCGAGGTGGATCAGGAGAGACGGGAGACAGGTCGAGAGAGGGAGGGCAGAGCATGAACAGAGAGCGTGGAGGAGGGGCACTGAGGGAGGAGACGAAGGAATAAGATGAGGAGATCCCTCCTCCGTCGCCACATCAGTATCCTTCTCTTTCTCCTCGGTATTCCCCCTACTCCTTCACTGCGAAAACCTCTTAATAGATAAAACGTTGGACGGCCACCACACAGTCTCCATAACCACCCAAAACACTCCTCCTCCTCCTTCTCCTCCTCAACCTCCTCCTCCTCCTCCACCTTCTCCTCCTCCTCCACCTTCTCCTCCTCCTCCTCCTCCTCCTCCTCCTGGATCCCCCTGCACTCCCCCTCGATACGGCGGATACAGTTCTCTGGCGTGCACACCAACGCTAAGCCAATAGTAGGTCGGATAAGGAAAACAATGCCAATGCCATGCTGCCCGGACGACCCAATCAGCGTGCTACTTTTGAAAAAGTGTCAGGTTTTTGTAAACAACCCAATACATGTGTAACACGTGCAATTTGGAAGACGGCGCGCGTGTCACGTATGCCCGTCGGTCGAAAGAAGTGCACGCAAACAAGAAGTAGGAGGTCGTTGAACATAGATTGGGTTCCTGCGTGCCACCTTAGGATGAAGGGCATGGAAAGCCATTCGAGCATTGAAACGGGAAGGCACCCAACATAGACTCGAGACTGGGGGCCCGAACATACCTGCTTCCGGGTACTGCTGACAACGCCCGAGTTGTCCTGGCCATGGTCTGTGTGACCAGGCGTGTACGCAGAGTATCGCCCGATCCCCCCTTGGAGCACGGAGGACGGAGGACGCCGGCCGTCATCGCTGACGACCCTGCGACGGTGGCGGCGACGACGGTCCCGCATGCGCCCTCGCTCGGGGCCAGCCTCCACATGCGGAGTGTCACTGCGGTGGCTCGTGGGTGGGGGCTGGAGTGGTACGAGCGAGAAGGGATGGGCTAAGGGAGAGAGAGTCTTGCGTTTCGCTCGCGCCTGGCAGGGGTGTCGACTCGAGCGGCGGAGGAGGTGGCAGGGAGGCAGAAAGAGTGGCTGGATCAGAACGTGCTGTCGCACCCCACTCCTCCCCGACACCGTCCCGACGGTCACCGTCCTGACAGCGTCCCTTGAACTCCGCCCAGCCGCGACGACGAGGCCTGCCCCCCTACCCATGAGCCAAGCAAGGGCCAACGTCTTCATGAAGATTCGGGGGTGGACAAAGGCCCCCTTTACAGTGGAAGCCGGTCCACAAGAGACCTTCCGCAAGACACCCCACCATGAGACCCCAGGACGTCCATTGGTTTTTGGTATGGGAACGTCACACATGCCATAGGACAACAATCGAAAGCCAAGAAGCCCAGGGCAGTCTGGAGGCAAGCAGGGTCATCTCCGAGGGCGCGCCGCTGGATGGCCCCAAGGGGGGGGGGACCCTCCCCCCCCCCCACTCCCCCCCTTTCCCCGATCCGTCGTCGGGGAACCCTCTCCCTCCCTCCCCCCCTTTCCCGGTCCGTCGTCGGGGAACCCCCCTCCCCCCTTTCCTGGTCCGTCGTCGGGGGCCCCCCCCACCCCACCACCCCCTTTCAAAAGGGGGGGGGGGGTCCTACCCCCCCCCCCCCTCCTCCCCCCTTTTGGCCGCCAAATTCGAACCCCCACCCCCCCTCCCCCCCTTTCGCCACGGCGCCCCCTGTCTCTGGAACCCGACCCCTACCACACCTAACACTACCACCCCGACCACCCGTGACCCTAACCCCAAACCCGAACCGTAGCCCCAAACAGCATGCAGTACTCATTATTCACTACTCACTACCCACTACTCACTACTTGCTACTCGCTACTCACTTCTCACTACTCACTGCTCACAACTCACGACTCACTACTCACTACCCACTACTCACAACCCACTACACACTACTCACTACTCGCTACTCCCAACGCACTACTCAATACTCACTATTCACTACCCACTAGTAAATATTCACTACTCTGTATAAGCACTACTCACCACCCACTACTCACAAATGACTACTCATTAATCACTACTCACTACCCTCCAACCACCATCCACTGTTCACTACTGAATACTCCTCATTCGTTACTCGCTACTCATTGCCCACAACTCACTACTCACTATCCGCTGCTCTCTACTCGCTACTCCCTACCCCCTGCACAGTACTCACTGATCACT
>CAUYUJ010007224.1:450000-452500 GCA_963575745.1 Prorocentrum cordatum | reverse complement strand
CGAGGCGCGAGCGCAAGAGCGCGCGCGGGGCTTCCCATAGCAAGCCATCGAAACCCAAGAGAAACCCAGGGCACCCTGGAGGCAAGCAGGGTGTTTCCTGGCATGGGTCTCCGCTGCCGCTGTATGTGAGCCTATCCCCCCTAACGCTGCCCCTCGACCATTGAAACCCAAGAGAAACCCAGGGCACCCTGGAGGCAAGCAGGGAGTCTCCTGGCATGGGTCTCCACTGCCGCTGTATGTGAGCCTGTCCCCCCTAACGCTGCCCCTCGGCTTTCGGGCCACATAGCTCGGGTCTCTCGCGGCCGCTCGGGGCGATCCGGGCACCCCAGGAGCGCTCTCGGCGAGGCCCAGCTGCGGAGGGCATCCCGAGGCTGGAAAGCAGCCGAGAGCCTGCGACAACTCTAGGAAACCTCGAGCCTCTGGCCTGCGCTGCCCCTTACGATCGCCGAGAGGGGGGGGGGGGGTCACGCGGGGGACCGGCCGAGATGCCCAGCGCGCTTCCCACGCGCCTCGCCCGCGCCTCGGCGAGGTTGTCGCAGAGGCCCCCCGTACACCAGGACACTGCCAGCCAACACTACGAAATCTAAGAACACACAACGGCATGAACATCTGTAACATCTGTTTTCCCGAGCGCCGCGCGGATTTCTTGGATCGGCGCTGGGCTGGGCACCCACGGTTGCAGTTCTCTCGGGAGCACCAGCATCCTTGCATATCAGAGTTCCCGTTCCCTGTGAAGGAAGCGGGGGAAACGGGTCCGGGGCCACGGGGCCTTCCCCCAAGGACCAGCTCGTCATCCAGAGCCCTTTCCTGACAGCCCTGCGGCCTGCGGGCCGTGGAGGGCCCCGGGAACCCCGAGCGCGGCGCCAAACCTGCGGACCCGCTTCCCTCGGGACCCGACCTCTCCCCCGACCTCTCCCCCAGGGCCAGGTGCTTCCTCCTGCGTCGTGCGTTGGCGCAGCCCGAGGCCCGGCGAGGGCCGCGGAGGCCGACCACGGCCCAAAACCGCCTGGGATCCAACCTCTTCGGAGCGCAGGAGCCTTGTATATACATATAGCTATGTCTCTCTCTCTTTCTCTCTCTCTCTCTCTCTCTCTCTCTCTCTCTCCCTCTCTCTCTATATATATATATACATATAAGTTTCGGCAAGTTTACTTGCATGGGCGGGGGGGAGCTGAACCTGAGGCAAGCGGCAAACGACTTCCACGTGCGGCACTCACGCAGGTCGAACGGCACTTGCTCGCTGGTGCTCGTTTGAAGAGGGGCGAGGGGGGAGGGGGGGGGGGGGCGAACGCCATGCAAATAGACTTGCCTGAATCTTCTGGGATCAAAAAAAAGAACTGGCTCCAAGCTCTTCGGGGCGCAGGCAAAATCCCCAAGATGCCTTGGGGGCTCCGGCCGAGGCGCCGGCTGCTTCCGCTTCGCGCTGCTCTCGCGCTTCTTCGCCCTGTGCTGCTGCGCCCGGGCGCCCGCGGGCAGGTCCGCGGGCAGGTCGGCGGACGCCTCCGTGCCCCTCGGCCCCTCCGCCTCCTGCGGGCGGGCGCGGGGGGGCGGGCAGCCGGCGCCCGAGCGGTGCCGATCAGCAGCCCGAGACGCATCCTCATCCCCGTGTGCAGACCCCCTCGCGTCGTGATGTTTGTGTATCTGCAGAAGTCTCATCAGACACTCGATTCAGCAGCCCTCAGTGTCTGATTGATGAGCCATATCTTAAACGTGTGTTTCAACAGGTGTTTAAACCATTCGGAAACATTTTCAAGACACCTGGACATGTTGTAGCAACATGCCTTCTCCCCATGCATCGTCTTCCACAACCTGTGGTTGGCATCACCTTATCTCGGTGCCGATCACAAGGGTTCCTGCAATGCCTGATGGCGCATCCCTGAGATTGCCATCGCCTTGGGGTTGTCGATACTGTACTAGCTCGAGACTGGTCAGCCGACATCGCCACCATTGACAAACTTTCGCCTTCGTGGGCCTCCTGAGTGGCCGTCATCGCCACGTCTGGATTCGTCTCGAAATTCTGACAAGAACGCACCCGGAAGAGGTCTGGGGAGCAGCGGCATCGGTACATTGACTCGGAGGGGCCCTAGACATGCTGTGTCGTGAGAAAAAGTACGACGAGAGGCGAGGCTTTCGTCGATGTCGGCCTCGGAGATCCTCGCGACAGGAACAGCACTCGCACGGAACGGACATCGCACGGACGGAACTCGTGCGGGGCGGAACTCACACGGAGCGGAACTCGCGCGGGACGGCTCCCGCGAGAAAGAACCCACACGGGCACAACTCGCACGAACGAAGCTCGCGCGAGGCGGAACTCGCACGGGCGACCACGCTCAACGAATCCAAGGCGGCGGAACTCGCACGCGCGCGAATTCCGTCCGATGCAAATTCCGCGTGCTCCACCTCGTGCGAGTTCCGTCTGCGCGAATTCTACTCCGTCCGCGCGAGTTCCGTCCGTGCGAATTTCGCTGTACGAGTTCCGCTTCGCGCGAGCTTCGCGCGT
>CAUYUJ010007224.1:290000-442500 GCA_963575745.1 Prorocentrum cordatum | reverse complement strand
CTGGTCCTCCTCCTCCTCCTCCTCCTCCTCCGTCCTTCACCGCTCCTCTCACGCCCCGCGAGCGCGCTCGTGCTCGCACGTGCGTGCGCGGGGGAGGCGCGAGGGGGAGGACTAAGACGAAACCAGGACGAATACCAGCTCGGGCGAGAGCACGTCGAGAAGCGCTGCGAGCCGGCGGCCCTGAGGGATGTCTCGGGCGCCGCGCCTCCCCGGAGCGCCGCGCTCTGAGAGCGTCCTGGAACGCTCGGAACGGATGCGTCCTCGTCCTGGCCCAGCCCTGGCCACCGCTCGGACGTCCATTCCCTGTGCTTTCTGTCGGTTCCGTGCGTGGTTTCTTCGCCACATGAGCAAGGATGCTCCTCGGTGGTCCTCGCCGAAGGAAATACTACGCACACGTCCGAGCGATGCCAAGAGCCCGAAGGACCCCGGGGGGGGGGCGCGAAGCCCCGCCGGGAGCAGGGCGCGCCACGGCGCCCGAGGCTCTGCCGCCCCCCCGCGCGGGGGCCTCGCAGGGCTTCAGGAAGCTCTCGTCGCGGATCGCGTCGGCCACCGCGCGGAAGGCCTTCTGCTCGACCTCGTCGCGCATGTGCGTGCGGTCGAGGAAGAGCAGCCTCGACTGAGGCGTCATCACCTGGGCGAAGGGCCAGCCTCGTTTGCCCCTCGCGTCCGTCAAGCTCCCCCTTCTCCTCGTGGCTGTTCTGCATCGGCTCAGCGTGTGCTGTTGTGCTGTCTCCCCTGCTGCTCCGCTAGAATCTGTCCTGCCCCTCTCTTTGATTTTGAACAGGATAGATTGCAGTCTGCTGTTGCGCACTGGCTCGCTTCGTATGATGCCGCTGCCTCTTTCGCCCCCGCCCCCCCTTCTCGCCGGTTGGTTTGTCGTCTGTCCATCCCTGCTCCAGACGCACCCACGCGCAACAGGGGTACTGGCTCTGTGCCTACGGCAGTGGTTCGCCATCTGTTACGCAGTGCCCTGGCGCAATGCTGCCATGCCAACCCATGCTACGCTACGCTGAGCTATGCCGCGCAGTGTTTTGCTACACTGTTATGCTACGCTGTATTGTGCTTTGCTGCTTACCGGTCCACGCACTGTTTTCACTTTTTGCCAGACTATTCCACGCTGGGCTCTGATGTGCTCGACGATGCTAGGCTTTCACGCGGTACTGCGGGCTACTGCTCAAGACAATGCGTTGAGTCGCTGTTTTCGAGCTGCGTACGTGTTGGTGCCCATCAAGTGTCAGTATGTGATGCTTCGTCGAATGGCCTCTCCGCTACGTGATGTACTTCGATTATGATGCTGTCCATTCGTGTGGTTTGCTCCCTTGGTTCCTTCGCCGCGCATGGCACTGCGCGGGTCAGCTTCTGTTCCTTCCGCTCCTTCTCCTCCTCCTCCCCCTCCTCCTCCTCCTCCTCCTCCTCCTCCTCCTCCTCCTCCTCCTCCTCCTCCTCCTCCTCCTCCTCCTCCTCCTCTTGCTTGAAAAAGAGATAAGCAAAACATGCCCACCTGAGGCAGCTCTTTCCCTTCCCCTCCCCGGCCTCCCCGTCCCTCGGGCCTCCACGCCTCGTCCCCCCTCTTCCCCTCCCCCCTTCCTGCGGGCCAGGGGCCGGCCCGACCCCCGCGGCGACACGCGGCCGCAGCGCGCATCTCGCGCGGCGCCTCTGCCGACGGCGGGGGCAGGGGCAGGGCAGCGGACCGAGGGGTGCACAGAAGGCGCGAGGGGACTAAGGGAGAGGATGACAGGGTACAGTCAATTGGTGGTCTCCAAACCAGGTGGTGAGACACCCGGTGGTGACCCTGATTCCCCCAAAAAATAATTCTGGGTCAACACCAGGTTTGGGGACACGCGGTCGCCACGAGGTTTTGCGTTTCCTGGGCCAGCCAGCGCTCGAAAACCATTACCCAAATCGCCCAAAACTCACCACCGGGTGTTCTCACCACCACGTTTGGGGACCACCAAGTCAATTTGGGCGCCCGAGTTATCCGGGGGCAACTCGGGTCCGGGGTAACTCGGGTTTGGATTCCCGAAAAAGGAACCCGAGTTGGCCCTGACCCGAGTTACCCCTGATGATGTGGGCTCTGGACGCCCGAATTATCCTTTGTAACTCGGGTCCAGGGTAAGTCGGGTTCGGATTCCCGAAAAAGGAACCCGAGTAAGCCCTGACCCGAGTTACCCCTGATGATTCGGGGCTCTGATCAATGGTGCCACCATGGGGGCCGCTGGCGGGAGGAGCGAAGGGCCTCTCCTTGCCACGGCGAGCCCCTGCCTCGAAGAGGCCCCCCGCGACCCGGATCTGAGGAGCGGCCCGAAAGGAAGGGCCCCTCTCCTGAGCCCGAAGTGGGCGTTACGTTAAGCGTCTGTTGGCTGCGGGGGGCGAGAAGCGGAGCGCTTTCTTCGGGTGGAGGGCTCGGGGTGAAATCCATATGGGCTTCTGCACCTCGAAAATCAATCCGTCTTGTGATTCACCTTTTGCGGCTTCGGGCCTCGAAAATCAATCGAAACGGCATTTCAGATTACACCATTTGCCCTCCACCCAAAGAAAATGCTCGGAGAAGGGACAGACGCGATAGGACGGGACAGAGGGGTACGAGGCAAGGCGAGTAGAAGAATAGCAAACAGCATGCAGCATACACATCAACTGTCGGAGGTCCGCGCGGAGTTCCTGAAACTGCGCCGAACCCGCCTGGCGCCGCTCCTCGCGCGACACAGAGCGCGCCACAGAGGTGGGCTCAGCGCAGATCCAAGAAATCCGCACGGGCCAACGAAAGTTCATGTTTGCACAACTCTTCCTTTTTCGAGCGAGGGTCCAGTTGATGGGCCGATTTTCCACCACCACTGCCATAGGTAAGACAGGGGAGTAGGGACACATGGGGAGGTCCTTCTCCTCCTCCTCCTCCTCCTCCTCATCCTCCTCCTCCTCCTCCTCCTCCTCCTCCTCCTCCTCCTCCTCCTCCTCCTCCTCCTCCTCCTCCTCCCCCTCCCTCCTCCCTCCTCCCTCCTCCTCCTCCTCCTCGTCCTCCTCCTCCTCCTCCTCCTCCTCCTCCTCCTCCATCTCCTGCCTATGGTAGTGGTGGTCGCTCGTCACCAGTGGCAGGGAGGGCGAGAGGGGATGAGGATGCCGTGGGCGCGGCAACATTGGGCAGGAACGGCAGGAGAGGCAGGGAGTGGGCCGGACCTGCACACGCGCTGCCGCCGTGGCCTCCCTCATCACCCCCATTCTTCCCCTCCTCCTCCTCCTCCTCCCTCCTCCTCCTTCTCCTCCTCCGCCTCCTCCTCTCCTCCTCCTCCTCCTCCTCCTCTCCTCCTCCCTCCTCCTCCTCCTCCTCCTCCTCCCCCCTCCCGCCCCCCCCCTCCACCTCCCCTTCCTCCTCACCTCCTCCCTCCTCCTCCTCCTCCTCCTCCTCCTCCTAAGTCCTCCTCCTCCTCCTCCTTCTCCTCCTCCTCCTCCTCCTCCTCCCATCCCGCCCCTCCCCCTCCTTCACCTCCTCCTCTTCCTGCCCCTCCTCCTCCTCCTCCTCTTTCCTCCTCGTTTTCCTCCTCGTTCCTCCCTCCTCCTCCTCCTCCTCCTCCTCCTCCTCCTCCTCCTCCTCATGTTCCTCCTCCTCCTCCTCCTCCTCCTCCTCCTCCTCCTCCTCCGCTCCGTTCTCCTAGATCCTAGATGCCGGGGGGAAAGTGGAGACAGGTGAGGTGGAAAAGACTCGGACCTCCTCGCGTCGTGAAACAATGATTTATCCTGGCTTCAGGCCCGACCGTATGCAGCCGCGAGTGCCGCCAGCCAAGCGAGCAGAAGGATGGGGACGAGCAAAATAACGAATTGGGACGCTTGTCCAGGCGAAGGCGGTGCCGTGCGAACCCTGTCACTGGGGCTTTCGGTGGAGCTCTCTTTGGGGCCACGATCCTCGTGAGTGCCGAAGCGCAGGGAGGCATGTGGACCTGGGGTCTTCAGTAGAGCTCCCTTAGGGCCACGGTTCTCGTGAGGGGTGCGCCGAAATGGGCGGGGGAACGCGCACGAACCCTGGCAACGATGCCTTCGGTGGAGCTCCCCATGGGGCCACGATCCTCGTGAGGGGTGTCGAAATGGGCGGGGCGACGCGTGAGCCCCCTTGAGGGGCCACGATCCTCGTGAGGGGTGTGCCGAAATGCGCGGGGAGAACTCATGCGGTACCCCCCCTTCCACGGGGCCTTAATTGAAGCTCTTTGTATGAAGCCCCGAAGCGTGCGAGCAGTGTGCCGAAGTGGGCTGGGAGACCGCATGTGGTCCCCCCCCATGTGGGGCTTTAGTTGGAGCTCCCGATGGAGCCACGGAACGTGCGAGGGCTGTGCCGCAATAGGCTGGGGGACCGCGTGCGCCCCCCCCCACATGGGGCCTTGGTTGAAGCTCCCGATGGGGCCATGAAAAGTGTGCGGGATGTACCGAACTTGCTGGGCCACCGCATGTGGTACCCCCCTCTGGGGGCTTAGTTCGAACTCCCTATCGGTCACGAAGTGTGTGAGGGGTGTACCGAACAGGGCATGCGGAGGGCAGAGGCACGGATGGGAGAAGGGACGTGGGAGGTTCGGTGAGATGAGGTGACGCGGGGCGCTCTCCTCAAACCGAGGACCCAACACGACGGGTTGGTCGGGGAAAACGCTGTCGCCCATTCGCTGACCTTGGCCCATGAGGGTCCTCGGCTGGCGCTGGGGTTGTCAAACAATCGTCACTGGGCCGACTCGGGATGAAGATCCAATCCCAGGGACGTGGTCGGTCTCCAGCACTCCCGGGATCCACGCTGCAAAACAAAGGAGCACGACGGCGGAGCTCCGGGAGGAGAAGGAGGAGGAAGAGGAGGCGGCGGCGGAGGAGGGCAGCGATGAAGTGAGGAATCTGGATATTTCTTAGGGTGGAGGGCTCAGGGCGAAATCCATATGGGCGCTTGCACCTCGAAAATCAATCCGTCTTGTGATTCACCTTTGCAGATTCAAGCCTTGAAAACCAATTGGAACGGCATTTCAGATTTTACTGTTTGCCCTCCACCCAAAGAAAATGCTCGGGGAATGAGGGACGGATGAAGGGGAGGAGGGAAGAGAAGGGGGAGGCGGGGGAGTAGGGGGAGCTGGAGGAGGAGACGGAGCGAGGATGAAGAATAAGGAGCAGGAGGGCCCCACTTCTCATCCTGCTGCGGGGACAGCAAGCGACCACAACCACATCGAGGACGCACCCTGGGGGATGTTTTGCAAGGGCCAACAGTCGTTGGAACACCAGAACCAGCTCAGGCACTGGTCGTGGTCGATGTGGGCGTCCCAGACGGCCAAATCGACCACAACCACAGCAAAAGTGCTCGTGTCGAGGTCGGTGGGCTCTCCCCTGCGGGGACCTCCAGAAACAGCCACTCAAACGGTTGTGGTGCTCTGTTGTGCCCGGATCCTCGTCCGTTTCCTCCCTCCGCCCCCTGGTCATTCCATGGGGTGTGGTGGGTGGCAGAAATTAGGAGGCAACTACTGGGAGGTCACCGTCGGAAGGATCAAGGAGAATTGAGACCCATCAGTGGGCTGCTACGCCGGATCAGGCCGCGGACTCAACGGGATTAGGCCAGATTGAACGGGAATAAGCGGTACTAAACGGGATCAGACGGGATGAAACCGAATTTAGCCGCATGTCGGACCAGGGCAACATCAGGAATTGACCTCCCAGGAGTTGCATCCGAACAGAAGCATGTCTCCGGTCGCCGAGTTGTTCTGAAGCGGGCACTCGACGTAGTACTGGCGGGCGCGCGCTCTTCGCCCCCCGCCCATCCTGCCACGACAAACCAGGACCGGGACAACACAGCACCGGGACACATCGGGGACCTCCGAGATCCCGAGGTTCTGAGGAGTGTGCATGCCCAAAGCCCCTCGAGTCATGAAAAAATGACGACGGGAGGTCTTTCGCTAGTTTCGACCTCCAAGGGCCCGCGCCAGGCCTCGGGACCGTCAAACAACGACTCAGGATGAAAAATCTGCTCCGGGGAGTGGGTCGAGACCTCCAGGTGTCGACGTTAAGAAAAATCATGACGCCGGGGGTCTGGGTACAAAGCGCCACGACTTTCCCAGAGCGCTCCAAACCGCTCTGAGAGGAGTTCTGGCACGCTCTGAAGCGATATACCCCGATACCGGACCCGAATGCAGTTGCTCCTCCTCTGGCCTCGGACAATTCCCAAGCGGCCCGCGAGTGGCCCAGAAAGAACCCTGTCCAAGACGTGTCCTATGGGGCCACGAAGCGTGTGAAATGGGTGGCGGGGACGCATGTGGTCACATCCACTGGGGCCTTCGGTGGAACTCCCAATGGGGCCACTAAACATGTGAGGGGTGTGCCGACATGGGTGGCGGGGACGTATGTGGTCACAGCCACTGGGGCCTTGGGTGGCGCCCCCTATGGGGCCACGAAACGCGTGAGGGGTGTGCCGAAACGCATGTGGTCGCAGCCATTGGGGCCTTCTGTGGAGCTCCCTACGGGGCCCCGAATCGTGTGAAGGGTGTGCCGAAATGAATAGCGGGGGCGCATGTGGTCACAGCCACTGTGGCTTCCAGCTTTCGGTGGAGCTCCCTATGAAACCACGAAACGTGTGAGGAATGTGTCGACATGGGTTGCGGGGACGCATGTGGTAACAGCTACTGGGGCCTTCGGTGGAGCTCCCTACGGGGCCACAGAGCGCGTGAGGGGTGTGCCGACATGGGTGGCGGGGACGCATGTGGTCACAGTCACTGGGTCTTCGGTGGAGCTCCATTGGGACCACGAAGCATGCGAGGGGTGTGCCGAAATGGGTGGCGGGGACGCATGTGGTCGCAGCCACTGGGGCCTTCGGTGAAGCTCCCCATGGGGCCACGAAACGTGTGAGGGGTGTGCTGCAAACGTTCTTAAAAACGCAAAGGGCGTTTTTTGTATCCGTTTTCAAGGTCGAGATGTTTTCTGTTTGGGGAGCCGTGCTTTCTCGGTTTTGGGATAGCCGTCTTGCCGTTTTCAGTTCGTCTTGCGATCCGTTTTCTTTTTGACTGCCGTTGTTGTTATGTTTCCCGTTTCTGTCAATTCTGTTCTGCTTTGGGTTGTCATATTTCTCTGTGTTGGATTGCTGCTTTTCGCTCGCTTTGGGCCCAGCCGGTGTCGCGTTTGCTCTGTTTCGGGTTGCCTTTTTTATTGGTTGGTCAACCGCAACACGAAAAGTTGATAACAACAAAGAAATGTATTGAAGAACAACTAAGAGTGTGTCGAAATGTGGGACAAGAACGCATGTGGTCACAGCCACTGGGGCCTTCGTTGGACCTCCGCATGGGGCCACGAAGCGTGTGAGGGGTGTGCCGACATGGGTGGCGGGAGCGCGTGTGGTCACAGCCACTGTGGCCTTCGGTGTCACCGAAGGCCACAGTGAAGCTCCCTAAGAATGGTGCTACGAAGCACGCGAGGGGTGTGCCGAAATGGGTGGCGGGGACGCGTGTGGTCGCAGCCACTGGGGACTTCGGTGAAGCTCCCTAATAATGGTGCCACGAAGCATGCGAGGGGTGTCCCGAAATGGGTGGCGGGGACGCGCGTGGTCACAGCCACTGGGGCCTTCGTTGGAGCTCCCTGTAGGGCCACGAAGCGTATGAGGGGTGCGCCGAAATTGGTGATGGCGGGAATGCATGTGGTCACAGCCACTAGGGCCTTCGGTGGAGCTCCCTGTGGAGCCACGAATCGCTGTGCTAGGTGCGCCGAAATGGAGGAAAGGGAGGAGGAAGAGGAGGAAAAGGAGAAAAAACGCGGGGCGCTGTCTCTTCAAAACGAGGACCCAACACCTCAAGATTGTTGGGAAAACGTTTCCATCACTTGGGGGTGCATCTGCTACTTCCGCTGGCTTCCGCCACCCTGCCGCCAGCTGCCGCCAGCTTCCGCCGGCGGAGCCGGCTTCGTTTTGATTATGCTGCCCTCCGCCGACCTTCCTCGGCGTTCCGCCAAGGAGGAGATGCTAACCCCTTCGATCCTCGAAGGCGAAGCCCTTTCTGTAACGCTCCACTTAGCAAGCAGTCCCCAGACATCCCGGCCCTCTCCCGTGTCCCCAGTCGGTGGCGCGCAAACATGGATTGGCGATCCATGGATTTGGCGCGCGGTCGCCTAATCCATGGATCGGGGGAGGTGCCCTCCCCAAAATGCGGCCAGTGCCGCCTGGTTCGGTGGCGGACATCCGCGATTTCCCATGGAAGCGGGAGCCGTCGCTAATCCACGCCCCCTTGATCCATGTTTGCGATCGCCTGACCCAGGGCGGGGGCTTTTCATCCAGAATTGTTTTGTGACGGCCCTGGGGCCCTGCGATGGCCCCTGCGGCGCCAAAACTGAACATCGCTTGACCGACCTCTATCCCCATAGGCGTGGCTGGGGCCCCACCGGCCGGCTTACCCCCCTAGCTGGGGATGTGGGCTGCTTCCCTCGGGTTTCACGAGGGGTAGATCCCCAACTGGAGTGCTGAGATGGTGGGGATCTGGATACTCATCGGTCGAAAGAAGTAGGTAGAACCATGAAGTAGGAAGGCGTTGGAAGTACATTGGGTTTCCGCCCGCGTCCTGAAGAGGAGGGAAGGAGGGAAAACCACTCGACTCTTGAAGTAGGAAGGCGGCTAAAGTAGATTGGGATCTGGAAATCCATCAATACGTACTTCCAACGACCGATGGGCCTGTCGGAAGAAGTAGGTAGAACCATGAAGTAGGAAGGCGGGGGAAGTAGATTGGGTTTGGGGCCGCCCCAAGAAAACACCCGCGATAATTACAAGAAGTGTATTACGATTTCTGGGCTCCCTCTTAGCGGCGCACAACAGCCCAAGGTCGCTCAGCCCCATCGGCCGCCCCTTCCCTCGCTGGTTTTGATAAATTTCGGTTGTCCGTCGGTTATCTGTGGTCGCGCCTGGCCCTCGGCTGGCCCTCGGTCGCTCAGCCCCTCGGCTGCCTCTCCCCTGGCTGCTGTTGGTTATTTTGGGTCGTCCATCGGTTGTCCATCGATTGCTCTGATCGCGCCTGGACCCTCGGCTGGCCCTCGGTCGCTCGGCCCATCGGCTGCCCCATCCCTGGCTGATTTTAATGGTTTTTGGTTGTCCGTCGGTTGCTCTGGTCGTGACTGGCCCCTCGGCTGGCCCTCAGTCGCTCGGTATCTCGGCAGACGAGAGACCGAGCGACCGAGGGCCAGCCGAGGGGCCACATCAACCGACGGACAACCGGAAAACAAAAAAACATAACCAGCCAGGAATCGGGCAGACGAGAAACCAAGCGACCGTGGGCCAGCCGAGGGCCAGGCGCGACCACAGCAACCGACGGACAACCGACGCACAACCGAAAAATCGCCAACACCAGCCAGGAAGGGGCAGACGAGACACCGAGCGACCGAGGGCCAGCCGAGGACCAGGCGCGACCATAGCAACCGCCGGACAATCGACGGACAACCGAAAAATAACAAAACCTGTCAGGAAGGGACAGACGAGAGACCGATGGCCAAGCGCGACCGCAGGAACCGACGGACAACCCGACGGACAACCGAAAAGTAACCAACACCAGCCAGCAAGGGGCAGACGAGAAACCGAACGACCGAAGGCCAGCCGAGGGCCAAGCGCGACCACAGCAACCGACGGACAACCGACGGACAACCGAGAAACAACCAAAACCAGCCAGGAATGGGGCAGACGAGAGACCGAGCGACCGAGTGCCAGCAGAGAGCCAAGTGCGACAACAGCAACCAACGGACAACCGACGGACAATCGAAAAATGACCAGAACCAGCCAGGAGGGTACAAACGAGAGACCGCGCGACCGAGGGCCAGCCGAGGACTCGGACTCGGCGCGACCGCGCCGACGGATAACCGAAAATTAACCAAAACCAGCCAAAACGCGGCAGACGAGATACCGAGCGACAGAGGGCCAACCGAGGGCCAAGCGCGACCGCAGCAACCGACAGACAACCGACGGACAACCGAAAAGTAACCAACACCAGCCAGCAAGGGGCAGACGAGAAATCGAGCGACCGAGGGCCAGCCGAGGGCCAGGCGCGACCACGGCAACCGCCGGACAACCGACGGACAACAGAAAAATAACCAAAACTAGCCAGGAAGGGGCAAACGAGAAACCGAGCGACCGTGGGCCAGCCGAGGGCCAGGCGCGACCACAGCAACCGACGGACAACCGACGGACAACCGAAAAATAACCAAAACCAGCCAGGAAGGGGCAGACCAGCAGACACCGAGCGACCGAGGGCCAGCCGAGGGCCAGGCGCGACCACAGCAACCGAAGGACAACCGACGGATAACCGAAAAATAACCAAAACCAGCCAAAACGCGGCAGACGAGATACCGAGCGACAGAGGGCCAACCGAGGGCCAAGCGCGACCGCAGCAACCGACAGACAACCGACGGACAACCGAAAAGTAACCAACACCAGCCAGCAAGGGGCAGACGAGAAATCGAGCGACCGAGGGCCAGCCGAGGGCCAGGCGCGACCACGGCAACCGCCGGACAACCGACGGACAACAGAAAAATAACCAAAACTAGCCAGGAAGGGGCAAACGAGAAACCGAGCGACCGTGGGCCAGCCGAGGGCCAGGCGCGACCACAGCAACCGACGGACAACCGACGGACAACCGAAAAATAACCAAAACCAGCCAGGAAGGGGCAGACCAGCAGACACCGAGCGACCGAGGGCCAGCCGAGGGCCAGGCGCGACCACAGCAACCGAAGGACAACCGACGGATAACCGAAAAATTACCAAAAACAGCCAGGGAGGGGCAGACGAGAGACCGAGCGACCGGCCAACCGAGGGCCAGGCGCGACCACAGCAACCGACGGACAACCGACGGACAACCGAAAAATAACCAAAACCAACCAGAAAGGAGCAGACGAGAGACCGAGCGACCGCGGGCCAGCCGAGGGCCAGGCGAGACCACAAACACCGACGGACGACCGACGGACAACCAAAACATACCCAAAGCCAGCCAAGAGGGGGCAGACGAGAGACCGAGCTACCGAGGGCCAGACGAGGGCCAGGCACGACCACAGCAACCGACGGACAACTGAAAAATAACCAAACACAGCAAGGAAGGGGCAGACGAGACACCGAGCGACCGAGGGCCAGCCGAGGACCACGCGCGACCACAGCGACCGACGGACAACCGACGGACAACCGAAACAAAAACCAAAACCAGCCTGGGAGAGGCAGACGAGAAACCGAGCGACCGAGAGCCAGCTGAGGGCCAGGCGCGACCACGGCAACCGCTGGACAACCGACGCACAACCGAAAAATAACCCAAATCCAGCCAGACAAGGGCAGACGAGAGACAGATCGACCGTGGGCCTGCCGACATCCAGCCGCGCACACAGCAACCGACGGACAACCGACGGACAACCGAAAAAATAACCAACACCAGCGAAGAAGGGGCAGACGAGAGACCGAGCGACCGAGGGCCAGCCGAGGGCCAGGCGCAACCACAGCAGCTGACGGACAGCCGACGGACAACCGACAAATAACCAAAACCTGCCAAGAGGGGGCAGACGAGAGACCGAGCGACCGAGGGCCAGCTGAGGGCCAGGCGCAACCATAGCAACCGACTGGCAGCCGACGGAACACCGAAAAATAACCAAAACCAGCCAGGAAGGGGCAAACGAGAAACCGAGCGACCAGGGCCAGCCGAGAGCCGTGCGCGACCACGGCAACCGACGGACAACCGAAAAAAAACAACAACACCAGCCAGGAACGGGCATACGAGAGACCGAGCGACCGAGTGCCAGCAGAGAGCCAAGTGCGACAACAGCAACCAACGGACAACCGACGGACAATCGAAAAATGACCAGAACTAGCCAGGAGGGTACAAACGAGAGACCGCGCGACCGAGGGCCAGCCGAGGACTCGGACTCGGCGCGACCGCGCCGACGGATAACCGAAAATTAACCAAAACCAGCCAAAACGCGGCAGACGAGATACCGAGCGACAGAGGGCCAACCGAGGGCCAAGCGCGACCGCAGCAACCGACAGACAACCGACGGACAACCGAAAAGTAACCAACACCAGCCAGCAAGGGGCAGACGAGAAATCGAGCGACCGAGGGCCAGCCGAGGGCCAGGCGCGACCACGGCAACCGCCGGACAACCGACGGACAACAGAAAAATAACCAAAACTAGCCAGGAAGGGGCAAACGAGAAACCGAGCGACCGAGGGCCAGCCGAGGGCAAGGCGCAACCACAGCAACCGACGGACGACCGAAAAAAAACCAAAACCAGCCAGGAACGGGCATACGAGAGACCGAGCGACCGAGGGCCAGCCGAGGGCCAGGCGCGACCACGGCAACCGACGGACAACCAAAAAAAAACCAAAACCAGCGAGGAAAAAGGCAGACCAGAGACCCAGCGACCGAGGGCCAGCCGGGAGCCATGCGCGACCAGAGCAACCGACGGACAACCGACGGACAACCGAAAAATACCCCAAACCAGCCAGGAAAGGGCAGCCGAAGACCATTGCAACCGACGGGCAAACGAAGATAAACCCGAACAACGAACATCAGCCCGGAAGGGGCAACCATAATGTATTGCGCGACCATGGGGCAAGAAACCGAGCGCTGAAGAAGTTGCCAGTCCCTGAAATGCCCAAACACGCCGTGCCATAAGAAACTGGCAGGGGCTAAAACGAAACACCAGCTTTCTTATTGATCGCCGTGGGTGTACCAACAATCGTCTGGGGAAGGGACAGCCAAACCCAAGAAGCTGATTATGGTTGCGCCGGCCTACCAAAAACATACAAACATATCATTTCTTGAAATAAGAATTAGGTTGCGATGTAGGAGTCCAGAAATACCTACTTTCAACGACCGGCGTGTAGTGTTGTCGGCTGCCCCCTCTCTATATGTGCCTCTTTCACTATCCCGTTCTCTATCTCACTCTCTCCCTCTCTCTCTATCGTTCTCTCTCTCTCTCTCTCTCCTTCCCTTTCTCTCTCTCTCTCTCTCTCTCTTTTTCTTTTTTTTTACTCTCTCTCTCTCTCTCTCTCTTCCCCCCCGTCCATCAATCCCTTCCTCTCACTTTTTGATTCCCTCTCTCTCTCCCTGTCTCTCTCTCTCTCTCTCTCTTTCGCTCCCTTTTTTCTCGTCTGCATTCGGCAAGTTCGCGTCGTGTCGACCCCGGCGTTGGTTCCTGACACCGCGGGGATCGTTCAAACTTGCACGATCGGCCGTTCCTTGAACGCCGGACCGTTCCATCAACCGATCCTGGGCCGCCAACGGCGATCAACGTTGAACGCTGGCGGCGGGGTCGCCGCTGGTCGAGACGACGCAAACCGACCGTAATTACACATACATATATGTATGTATGTATGTATGTATGTATGTATGTATGTATGTATGTAACATATCAGAGTGAGGGGGCCGAACGGTCATTCACTGTCCCAAGGTGCGTGGCTGGTGTGGAAGTCTGCGGTGCGGATTATTGTTGTTGTTGCTGCTGTTGTTGTTGGTGTTGTTGTTGTTGAACATTATTACTTCTAAAGAATAATTATTGTTGGGGCCCCTGGTGCACGACCCCCCCGCCGCGCCTAGGCCGCAGCCACATTTTCATCATTTTCGTGAGGAAGTCTCAGGCAAAACGGGTTGGTCCGGATCCGGTTGTTTTGTTACGGCCCGCTTTCCCTTGCAAAAAATAAGCTAAAGTGGACATTTCTTGTTCTAACATAACCAAACTTCAAGAATCCCTTGCAAAAAAAAGGTAAAGTGGACATTCGCGCGCGCAAGACGAAATCCTTCCAAAACCTTAGTTTTCGTAGCGATTTTAACATAAAAACATCAAAAAGCCAATGGTTTTTTAATGTCAAAATTTCATCCCGCGCGCTCTTGCGGATTCGTAGGAAACCCAACACTTTTTAAACATTTCTGTCAAACGGGCTTTTGCGAGCAACTTTTTCGAACTTCTGCAACAACGGTTGCGCACCTGCCAGGGCCATCATCCCTGTCAAATAATACCATGCGGGACACATTCGTTTTTTCTTCGCGCGCGCACGCCGTCGTCGTCGGCCGCGGGGCCCTGAATAGTAGCCACGGTCGTCCGCATGCCACGAAGTGAAGTGTCCGAACGTCATAGGGCGGGAAGCTGGGTGTGGGTGGTGGCGAAGAGTCGTTTGGAAATTTGGTAGAGCTTGAACCGGCCCCCCCACAAAGTGGGGGTATTGCCCGCCTCCTATGAAAACCCTGGCACTGGTGAGAACGGAGTGTCCCCACGTGCTAGTAATTGTTGTTGTTGTTGTTGTTGTTGTTGTTGTTGTTGTTGTTGTTGTTGTTGTTGTTGTTGTTGTTGTTGTTGTTGTTTGTTGTTTGTTGTTTGTTGTTTGTTGTTTGTTGTTTGTTGTTTGTTGTTTGTTGTCGTCGTCCCACCCGCAACCCGCCCCGCGACTTCCCCGCGACCCAACCCACGACCCACCCCGCGACCAGCCCGCGACCCACCCGCGACCCACCCGCGACCCACCCCGCGACCCACCCCGCGACCCACCCCGCGACCCACCCCGCGACCCACCCCGCGACCCACCCCGCGACCACCCCGCGACCCGCGCGACCCACCCGCGACCCACCCCGCGACCCACCCCGCGACCCCCCCCGCGACCCACCCCGCGACCCACCCGCGACCCACCCCGCGACCCGCCCGCGGCCCACCCCGCGACCCACCCGCGACCCACCCGCGACCCACCCGCGACCCACCCGCGACCCCCCGCGACCCACCCGCGACCCACCCGCGACCCAAACCACGTTCAAGGTACAAACCACCATTTTCGGCGCCTGCGGCGGGTTTTTTTTTGCATTCCTTCCAGGTGGGGAGCCCGCGACCCACCCCGTGACCAACTCGCGACCAACCCGCGACCCAAACCACGTTCAGGGTACAAACCACATATTTCGGCGCCTGCGGCGGGCATCTTTTGCATTCGTTTCAGGTGGAGAGCCCGCGGCCCACCCGCGACCACGTTCAGGGTACAAACCAAATTGTTCGACGCATGTGGCGGGCATCTTTTGCATCCGTTCCCGGTGGAGAACCCGCGGCCCACCCGCGACCCAAACCACGTTCAGTGTACACACCAATGCGTTTTGCGCCTGCGGCGGGCTGCTTTTCCATTCCTTCCAGGTGGAGGTGGAGAGCCCGCGACCCACCCGCGACCCAAACCACGTTCACTGAACAAACCAATGCCGCACAAGCGCGGCGGCGGATTGTTGCATGCCGGCTGAGCCCGCAAGGACCTCTTCAAGCCCCCTCGCATCCACACCAGCCCGTCCAGCAACTTTGCCCTGGCGAGTTGCCTTGATCAGAGAAGTCGGGGAGCATAAAATGGAACAAATAATTGCGCTGCCGTTAGATCGGCGGGGCAGGGTCCAAAAACACAAGGGATTCGCCTCATTAAAATTCGGCAACACCCCTCACACAGATCGGCGGGGTCAGGGTCCAAAAACATTAGGGATTTGCCACATGTCTGAAATTAGGTGGCACCCCTCACGCAAATCGGCAGGGTCAGGGTCCAAAGACATCAAGGATGTGCCACATTTCTAAAATCCGGCGGCACCCCTCACGCAGATCCGTAGGGTCAGGGTCCAAAAAACACGAGGAGGGTTTGCCGCATTTCTGAAATTCGGTGGCACCCCTCACGCAGATCGGCGGGGTCAGGGTCCAAAAACACAAGGGATTTGCCACATTTCTGAAATACGGTGGCACCCCTCACGCACATCGGCGGGGTCAGGGTCCAAAAACATAGGGGATTCGCCACATTTCTGAAATTCGCTGGCACCCCTCACGCAGATCGTCGGGGTCAGGGTCGAAAACAAACAGGTACCGACACTGCTTCACGGCGAAACCAAAGCCTCATGACTTCGCTTTTCCATAGCCCATTCTCCGAGAGAGGGGGCCGGCGGCAGGGGGCGAGGCCCTTACCGATAATGCAAAACAAAGCAAAGGAATGCAAAGCAACGCAATGCGATTGCAATGCGAAGCAATGAATAAACAATGCAACGTACTGCAAGGCATTGCGACAAAATGCACATGAACGCTGGGCAATGCAAACTGACGCACATCAATGCAACGCAATGCAAATAAATGCAGCAAGCTTCCAAGCAATACTACGTAATGCAACGCACTGCAAAGCAATGCGAATGCAATGCGAATGCAATGCAATGCAAACCAATCCAACGCAATGCAAAGCAATGCAGCGCAATGCAGCGCAATACAGCGCAATGCAAACCAACGCAGCACACTGCAACGCAATGCCAGGCGACGCTAAGCAACGCAACGCAACGTTAAGCAACGCAAAGCACTGACATGCAACACAATGCAGCGCAATGCAACGCAATGAAACACCATGTAACGCAACGCATATTACTGCAAAGCAACGCACCACAACTCAAGACAAAGCAACACAATGCAACACAATGCAACACACTTCAAGGCAATGCATAGGCATGTTGCGTTATGAAAACCAGTGCAATGTGTTTGCAATGCGATTGCAAGGCGATGCCATGGCAAAGCAACGCGATTGCTAGGCAGTGCAATGCGATAGCAATGCAGTGACTTACATGCATATTTTTTAACGGTGATTACTTCTCTCTACTGCACTCGCTGGTCTAAGCGACTCGGATCCGAGATGGGAAGACAGAGCGGAGTTCGAACTCCGCAGTTAAACTTCACACATCATCCAGGCTTATACTGCTCCTCAAAGGGGTTGGGCGGGAGGGGAGCCCAGACGACTACTGAGTGACACGCTGAGGTGATGAGACCGACATCCCAAAATCCGCTAAGCCATTAATGTGCACGCACCCCCATGACTTACATGCATATTTTTTAGCGGTGATTACTTCTCTCTACTGCACTCGCTGGTCTAAGCGACTCGGATCCGAGATGGGAAGACAGAGCGGAGTTCGAACTCCGCAGTTAAACTTCACACATCATCCCAAATCAGAAAACCCAAAACAGGTTCTGTTCTCACACTGATAGATACAGAGCACGAGGGACAGCCAGCAGCGTGAACGCCAGGGCTCTCTGGAACCTCTTTGGGATCTGGTGGGCGGGGCGAAGCGAAAAGGTGGGGCTGGTGGCTGTCGCGGGAACGCTTGCCAGGGCACGCCAGGCCAAGGCGAGAACAGTCGGCAGACTGTATATTGAAAATGTACGAGACAGTCGGGAATCTGCCGCGACCTCCATATCTGCACATGTGCGAAACCTGACAGAGAACACCCTCAAATTCGCTAAACGCTCGGTCGACGTCTAAACTTAGCTTGGCACGGCACACAATCATAACTGGGAGCCCCAACTTCACAGCAAGGGTGATCAACGAACGAGCTCGCATCATCGTGTCCGAATCGGTTATTGAGACAAACAAGGCAGCAATGCGCGACTCCTGAAAATCTCGGCGCAGCGCGAGCAAGGAACCAAGCGTCAGATCCCGCTCGGCCAGGCTTCTGGTCAAGAAACCCTGCCGCGTGACATGGTGCGGCTGCAGGAAAGCGTCGCCGACCATCAACACGAAGAGACGACGTTCCTCTAACGGGAAATGGAAGCGGGCCTGGGCACCGTGAGGCCGTGCAGCAAGATCTCCACGAATCTTTCCTCGCACTGCTCGGCGTGGCTCTGGCGCCAGGCCGGGTGGCGAGCCCAAGTGCTGGCCAAGCGAGCTCCCTTCTCGTACCTCACCACCGACCGATCGGCTTTCAAGCCGCCCCTCTTCTTGACCTCGGCCAGGGTACGCCTGCGGGACGCCATGTCTGCGCTGGCGCCGCTGTGCCGAGCCTGGTACACTACCAGGTCGAAGCCGAGGTCCTTGGCGACTCTCGCCACTGTCGCCGCCAGCTTCGGGTAGGTGAACGACCGCACTCGACGGCCCGCAGGCAAACTTTTCAGCGTCGTGAGCATCGGAGAGAGGCGGGACCACCAGGCGTGGTCGAGCTCGATAGTCACGTCGAACTCCTTCGCATTGGACGGGACCCCCTCGGGCTCGGGGTTGAGCTGGACCGTCCAGAAGGTCGACACCCGCGAAGGCGGGTACAGGTATTCGGGCTTCAGGGCCATCAGCTGGATGGGCCTGGCGTAGGTGCTCCACATCAGGCAAATGAACAGCGCCATGTCGAAGCGGCCCAGCAGCACCAGCCCGTTCACGATGGCACACCAGATGGGCCACGCCTCGGGCAAGCGAGATGTGGACGGGCAGAGGTTCTGCCAGCCCTTGAGCGCCCTCCAGCTGCGTGACAAGGTGTGGGGTCCGTTCTTGCCCACTCTCGGCTGGCCGTGAACCACGCCAGCGATCAGCTTCATCCCGCGAGCAGCCGAGACGCCTTGACGGATCTGCTGGTCCATGTAACTCACCAGCAGGTCGTCCAGGTCCGTGATCGGGATGTCGGTCAGCCTTTCGGCGTTCGCAAACGTCCTGAACGCAGCCACCTCTTGGGCGTGCTGGGCCTCCGTTCTCGGCCTCACGGCGGCGTGTTCCCCCGCTGTGAGGTGGGCAAAGTCGGGCAGCGTCCTGGCCGACAGGAGGGTCTCGAGGGCCTTCTTGGCCCGCGGCGGAGGCGTACGAGTACGAGCGGTCGCACCTGGCCTTGGCTCGACGTCGGGCTCGCTCTCCGAGCTCGAAGGAGCCTCCGTGTCCAGTCCACGCTGATGGCGGCGCCGCAGCTCCGACAGCAGCTGCACGACCTCGTCGTCCGAGATCTCCCACAGGCCCGCCGCCGTCTTTAGCGCCTGGGCCCCCGCCTCGTTGCTTGCCCACGGTGCACGGGAAGTGCGCGGCCGTGAGACGGATGCGACATCCGTCGACGGGAGCCGACGCTTCCTCACAGGATTCGCCAGTGCGACATCGCTGCGAGGCTGAGAGGAAACCAGAGTGCGGGTGCGCTCGGCTGCAGTCGCTTTTGGGAGAATCATGTAAGTCGGGTTGAGCCAAAACGGCTACGGAAGAAGGACCGAGGCGAGAGCCAGCGGGAGAGGACGTCTCATCCGCTTCCGAACCCTTCTGAGGCTCGTCGCCAGCACAGGGCTCCACCCGAGAGGGGCTCGCAGCAACAGGCGGAAAACCGTCATGGGGGGCGTGCCCTATCGGATCGGGGTGGTCTTTTCCATCAACCTCCTTCGACAGAAAATGAGACTTGGGCTGAAAGAGACGGGACGGGGCATCAGCAGGATTCTTTTCCGACGGCACCCACCGCACCGAGAGACGAACGTTGCGGCTGAGACACCACGCTGCCATCCTCCTCAGGATGACGAGAACCTTGAAGTTCCGACACCTCCACCTGCCCACTGAGAGCACCAGGCCGAGGTTGTCGGCAAAAAGAACCTGGCGAATGTTGCGGCCAAAACGTGTGCGGGTCACGCGCTCGAGCCCGCGGAGCAGCGCCCTAGCCTCCAGCACTAAGATGTCCTCCTCACCCGAGAAAGGCCAGCCGCCGATGGTCCTCCAGGACGTGCTCTCCAGCATAGGCGAGGGCACCTCCGCGAATGTGGGGTCGGCCATCAGGCCGCTCGTCCCGCAGGCATCCCACAGGTCCGAAGGCTCGGCGGGTATAGAGGTCGCCGACTGGGCCTCTCCAAGAGCGGCGGCCCGAGCGGCGACGTGGTCAGGGTCGAGGTAGCGATCGCGCTCACGAACACGACCCACTGCCGCAGCTTCGCCGGCCCCAACCCAGCGGCTGCAAAGTCCGTAGCCCCACTCGGAGGCGTCCGAGGCCACGATCATGGGGTCCCAGTCCGCTTCCCAGTCGGACACGAGCAGGACCATGAGCCCAGCGAGCGTGCGTAGCTCGTCCGCGGCCGACGGCCAGAGGGCGACGGGCTGGTCGTAGTGAGCCCTGATGAAAGGGGAGACGGTGGTGAACACCGACAGCGTCTCGCGCCGCAGCAAGCCGCAGAAGGGCGTGGCCGAGGATGGCCTCCACCTGCTGACCCGTCACCCGCCGGCGGCTGGTGAGGGCCAGGATGGCCCCTCGCACCCTCCAGAAGCGCTTGGCGATGAGGCGGGTGTGCCGCCTGCGGCCGTCCAGCAGAACGCCCAACGCCTCCACCCCCTCGTCGGAGACGTCGACCTCGTGCACCGCCAGCCCGCGAGACTCGAACGCAGAGACCACGTCCTCGAGCTTCGAGGCCACGATGCGGCCGTCGGCGCCGAACACCCCGATGTTGTCCACGTAGATGTAGTGGCGCGTCGCAGTGGCGCCCGCTCCCCGCATCGAGAGCACGAGCGGCTGGCCACGGTCGCGCAGCAGCTCAGCTCGAGGAAGAACCTGGCTGGCGGCCTCCTCGTCGATGTCCTGGGCGAAGAAGAGGCTCCAGGCGAAGCCCATGGGGAGGCAGCTCGGCATCGGCGTGACCCAGTCGTCGGGCGCGAGGGGGCCGTCCTCACAAGAAGTCAGCCCTACGTCTCGAGCTCGCACACGGGGCAAGCCGAACCAGCGAGACAGCCACATCGGCATGCCCATCCTGTGGAACGCGTCCTGCACGTCAGCTGTGCCACAGTAGAGAGATGAGAAGTCCTGGTCGTCGGGAAGCTCGACCTCTATACGGCCCAAGCCCTCGGCCGTCAAAAGGTCGACGCGCGGCGGCGGTCGAAACCACCGATTGGTCCGCCGCGCGTCGAGGATAAGTCGGAGCTTCCCACTCTTTTTTCGAACGAAGAAAAGTCCTGTGCGCTCATGCGCCCACTTGCCGAAGACCAGCATGTTCCTGGCCTTCAGGTCGCGCGCGAAGCGGGCGTAGAGCTTCGGGCTGTTGGCGAGCTGGGGATCAACATAACACCGATCAGCGTCGCCAGCCAACGTGTCACTAGCACTGGGATCGAGCATGCGCTCTCCTGCACCCTCCAGGTAGGCGCGGCCACGGTCCCCCACCAGGTCGAAGACGGACGACACCGCATCACGCTTCTCAGGCAGTGAGACCCGACCTCGCTGGTACGGCGCGAGCGTAGTCATAGAGGCGTCCATCCTGTAGCCAGACGCCTTGTCACAGAGCAGCTCCCGAAGGGCCACTTCTGGCGGCAAGTAGTGCTCATGGCCGCCGTCGCGCACCTGAAGCGCAGCCAACTGCTCCACGTAGGACAGCACCTCGTCACGCTCGCGAATCACCTGGCACTGGCCGAGCTCCGAAACATGTTGAGGCCGCCCGCGGAGATCAGGAAGTCGGTGGTCATCGGTCTTAGCAAGCCAATTAAGTGCATTTGAAACGCCCTCGACGAGTTGCCGCACGTGGTCACGTCTGCGGTATCTCTTCGACCGACGCCCTCCCGAAGTCGGCGCAGACTCCAAAGGCGGCAGCGCGATCGGGAACTGGTCAAAAAGCTTGGGGCGCCCTCCCGCCCGAAAATCCCCCACTCTCAGCGGGCCGCGGCATGGAGGGCCAATCCGCGACCCGTCGTCTAGGTCACCCGCCACCGGGGGCGGCCGCATCGCCTCTGCCGCGGCCCCCCCCGCCCTGCCCCAGCACCGCGGCCGCGGCCGCCGTCGCCACGGCCCGCAGCGCCCGACGGGGCGGCGCTCGGGTCGGCGCCATCCGCGGGCCGCGGATGGCGCGAACGAGCCTGCTCCAGCTCGTTCTGGTCCTTCACCTTGGTCAGGCCCCACTTGCGCAAGGCGGGGGCGATGGCGTCGATCGAGTTGGCCTCGCCCTCGTAAACGCCTGCCATCCTCCAGCTGGGGACACCCCCGCCTGTCGCGTAGGCGTCGATCACCCCGCAGATGCGTCTCGTCAACTTCTCGATGCCAGCGGAGGCACCCAAGTTGAGCTGGTCGTACTCGCCGAACAACTTCAGGCTCTCCGTGAGGTTCGTCATCTCGTGGTAGACCCTGTCCGTCTTGCTGATGCCGTGGTCCCGAGCAAAGCCCTGCCACCAGCGCCGTGGGCCACCGCCGTACCGCTCGATGAACCGCGCGAGGTGGAGCGTGCCAGGCGGGCCCTGCACCTCCACGGCCGTGATGGGCTCCTCGCGGCTCTCCTGCACGGCCTTCTTGAAGGACTTGAAACGGTTCCCAGACTCGTCGTAGTCGACCCACAAAGTCCTGACGTCGTCGTCGGCCTCGATGGGAGGAGTCTTCGTGCCGCCGATCGCCAGAGCCCCAGCAGGCGGCTCAGCAGCCGCCGACGTGCTGCGAGCCTTGAGGCGGGCAACGAAGTCGACGCACTCGCTTGAAGGCACCGAGCGAACCCTCAAGAACCCGCCGTGCCGATGCACCAGTCCATCGTGGCTAGTGATGGCGATGTCGCCAAGCCTCAAAGTGACCTCCAGCCCGAGGGTCTCGTGCTCGTCGGAGCTCTCGCAAACAATCTAGACACGACCCTCGGCGGGCTCCCCGCGCGCACGCAAAAGACCGAAAAGGTCCTCGGTGGCGTCGCGCACAGCGCCCAGGCCGACCGCGCCAGCGGGCCCCACGGAAGCCCCAGCGCCGTCGGCGTCGCCGTCCAAGGCCACAAGGCCGCCAGCGGCGGCCACGCCCCCAGGGGCCTCGGGCCCCCCCGCAGGCAAGGGCGCGGGACCGCCCAGGCGGCGCCGTCTGCCCACGCCAGCCAGCGGCCTGCGAGAGCCCTCGTGGTCGATGTAGTGAGTCATCGACAGCGGTTCCTCACCAGCGGCCCTGATCTGGTCGACCTGGGCTCTGGCCCAGTCCACGATCTGCTGGCTGCTCGGATAGCGGTCTCCAGCGAAGCGGTAAAATCTTCCTCGCAGGCCCGCTGGACAATTGCCCATGTCGTCCAGGAGGACGATGGCTTCGCCTTCGTCGCCCTCCATGGTCATGTCTTCGTCGTACTTGTCGTGATCGGGCGTCAGCACCTCCCAGCGACTCACTCGGCCGAGTAAGTCGCGAGCGCACGGGCCGAACACCACCCTCTCGTGGTAGAGGTCCTCTCCTGGGTACTTGACCGCCACGAGGCGGCCAGGGAGGAGCTCATTCAAGAACTCCCGCACCGTAAGACGCTCGCCTGTGGCCCCGAGTCGCACGGCCCGCGGCGCCACCGCGAGCGCCATCCCGTCGACAGCAGCAGCACTGGCCGAAGAAGGTCACACCGTAGATGAGCTGTCCGAAGCCGAAGAAACCCACGCCGCCCGCGAAGAGGGCGAAGTCCCTCCTCACGCTGTTGCACTGAACCTCGCACACGCAGCGATCAGCCACGAGCTGCTGCGCGATCTCCTCCACGATGCCAGGGTGGACCCAGCTCACGGGGCAGACAACGTCGTCCTGCACAGGCGGGGCGGGAGACGGTGCCAGAGCCTCCGCGCGGCACCAGTCGGCGTCGCCGCCGTCCCAGGGCGGCCGACGCGCGAAGTGGTCCCGCACCACAAAGGTCAGGAAAGCGAGGAACGCTCCCGCCACACCCTGCATGCGGCGAAAACTCTGGAGCCCAGACGACTACTGAGTGACACGCTGAGGTGATGAGACCGACATCCCAAAATCCGCTAAGTCATTAATGTGCACGCACCCCCATGAGGTTTGAATGCAACGGGGCCGCGGCGACGCGCGAGAAAGGAGCCGCAAGCAGAGCGGCAGACGGGCCTTTCGAATCGATGGCAGCCGATTGAATTGCAATCGATTGTGTTGCAACGGCTCGATTGCACCGCGCGGGGGGGAGCAACGGGGCGGCGGCGACGGAGCGGCGACGGGGCAGCGACGGCGACCGCGAGGCGGCGGGCGGCGGGCCTGGCGACGGAGCCCAGACGACGGGCGGCGACGAGGCGGCGGCGGGGCGGCGATGGCGTCCACAAGGCGGCGGACCCATCAGCGGAGCCCAGGTCCTTAGAAAAGACAAAAGAACCCCCCAGATGCAGGCACTGTTTGCGGACTGTTTGGGTGATGCTGATTGCAGTGGCTTTGGAATGGAATGCACAACTGTGCGCCCCAACCCGAGCGACCCCTCGTTCTTACCCACAGCTGGGGGACAGTAGGGCGATGTAGAAACAGACCCCTGTAAATATCGCCCCCCCCCACCCTCCGTTACCTGCCATCCCCTGTTCCACTTAGCTGCCCTATACTCGCTGTTGCGATGCGCCCACCCAAAAAACTGCCACGCACTATCGTGCTGCATCCACCGTCGCTTCAGTCACCCTTCTTCCTCTGGGAGCCGTCCTTCGTAATATCTCGAGACAAGGGCATGAAGAGAAGGAGCCCCAACGCGTTGAAGCCAAGAGTCTTACGCAGGTCCATGTAGTACTCCACGTTGCAATTTAGGTCGAGCTCCATATAGTCTGGGCAAGCGCAAACAAGACGAGACACGCTGTGAGCGTGCACTAGGCACACCGCTCAGCGGGAGTTGCACACCTTGCTTTCGATAACAGCCCTGGTGTCTGCGCGTCAAGGTGTGAGAGTATGCACTCGTGCGCATGGCTCAGCGGACCACGAATGATTTTGCAGACTCCTGGACGTATGCAGGACACTGGCGACAAGAGACAAATATCATAACGCAAGGAAGCCATCAACCAAACGGCCAAACACACGGACAGGACGAGCCCGATGGCCGACCCCGCCAAGCAGCTGTCCGCCACGGACCAAAGCGACCGCAAGCGGTGGGAGCTGACACAGGGCATGCCTGTAAACGCAGGCGTGCCAAGACCAGAGCCAGCGGCAAGGCAAGCAACATAAACGCAAGCGTTCGGAGGCCCGCGCGGATTTCTTGGATCGGCGATGGGCCCTCGTCCCTGGCGCGCGGAGCGCGCCAAGAGCGGCGACACCGGGGGGGGCCCACGTCAGTCCATGGAATCCGTGAGGACTTCAGGCAGCCCGACATGCTGCACAAACGTTCCCGACCGTTCCAACTCATCAGACGCTGCTGCCATGCCGACTGCGGGGATACTACAAAGGGTTCCGATATCGATACTCGCCGGACCTCTCCTGGGGTGCGGGCCACAGGATCTAGAGGCGAACCCAGGGGTGGCGACGAGGGCCTCGCAGGAGGCCCACGCAAGCGACAACGAGGACAGGGTAGCGCAACGGGCGCCTTCTCCTCCTCGGAGGCGCGGGAGGACGCAGTCGCTCTCGCAGCGCAAGGAGCTTCCGTGGCTCACGGGCCGCTCCATATGAGGCCTCCTCGATGGGGTCGGAGTAGATGGGGTCCGGGGAATCGCGGCGCATCGCTGATGCATCGGCGATGCGGCTCGAACGGCAACGGGGCCGGATACGGCCCCCATTCGCAGAGGACATGCGAAAACCCAGCGCCGCCATGTTTGTGCCTCGGGACGCTGGAGGTCTCAGTCAGTCTCTCTCCGTCCTCGCCCTCGGATCGACCCCCTGGACCTGTCCCAGGGTGTGCTCTGGCCAGGGCTTCAAGGGCGACAAGGGACGTACGACGTCCCTCGTCGCCCTTGAAGTCCTGGCCAGAGCGCGGCGACGAGGGAGCACCAAGAACCC
This sequence comes from Prorocentrum cordatum, assembly GCA_963575745.1. NCBI lineage: Eukaryota > Dinophyceae > Prorocentrales > Prorocentraceae > Prorocentrum > Prorocentrum cordatum. The sequence continues at coordinate 417,160 of CAUYUJ010007224.1, read as the reverse complement.
CGGAACGAAGAGCACCAGAGTCCTCCCCCGTCCCTGTTACGTTGATTCTGGCGACCCCGATCCCCGACTCTGCGGGAGTTCGGGCTGGGCGACAGATTCGGGGCCAGCTCGAGGACGCACGGTGGCTGGGTGCCCGTCCTCGACAAGGGGCACGCCCGACTAGCACCCCCGAGGCCCTGCCCCCGAGAACCCCATCCTTATCTGAGTGGCCTGATTCCTACAGGGGGATCTTAGGCGAAAAATAAAACAAATACCCTAACCATACACCCAACATAGCCAAATCATGCTAACAACAAATCGTCCCCATACCATCTGTTAAAACTGTGTCTGAACATGCCTCCTGTAGAGGGACAGGCCCGACTTGAGATTCGTTGCAACGAAACTCGGCGCCTGGGGGGGGGGGAGGAGAGAGAAGACACTGCCAGTGGCACGCCGCCGTGGGGAGCCCCTCAGCGCGATACTGCTGACGGAGCACCAGGCTTCCGGACGAGCGCGAAAGACAGCACGCTCACGGAGTCCCGCTGGCAGCGTGCCGTTGATACCCTTCTGCCCCTCCCGAGGGAGTCCTCCTGCGCCCCGCCCCTCCGCGCGGCCGAGGCGGCCTCCGCGAGGGTCGTCCCTCGGCCACGGGAAGCCATCTCGCCTCAGCTCCTCGCAGGGCAAAGAAGGAACACATGCACGACGTGTGGTCATCAATCTTCGACCATAGAGGGCTGTGGACGCGACGCGACTCTTTGCTGCACCGGTTCAATTGGTTCAGTTGTTGTTTGGCTCTGTCGCCGACGACTGCTCCAATTCAATCGCCGCCCTTTTGTTTAGTTCTGGCTGCCGTTCCGATTCCGGCGCGCCTGCTGTTACTGTTCCGGGGAACACTTCTTCACCGTCCCCGCACTCAAGCATCACATGAACGGCAACACACACAACGGCCCTGTCGTCTGTAAGGACCGCGAAGTCCTCGACGCCGGTTGTCACGGCCGTGAGCTTTTGCTGAGCGTGTCGTGGCGGCGGCCCCGGCGACACGCCGTGTCGTGCAAGCGGATACAACACGTCGCTCCGCTCGGCGGGGCGGGGGCGGAGGCCAGGCAAGACTCGGGACGTGGACGCCGAGTCAGGAGGCAACTCCTGGGAGGCCTCCGCTGGAAAAATTCAGGGCAGTAAGGCCAGGTTAAGCCCGGGATTTAGCCGGATACGTTCGGATCGCGCGGTATTCAGCGGGAGAAAGCCAGATCCGCACAGATGAAGCCGGTTATCGACCGCGAACACACATGCCAGCGCCGATGCAGGATGTAGCCTCCCCCAAGAATTGCATCCCAGGCTGAGGGACCGGGGCATGGTTGGCGTGTCGCGCCAAGGCATGGTGTGCCAGAACCCGCGACGCGAAACACTGAACCCGAATCTCAGACTGTGCTTGCAGGCCTCGAAACGGGCACCAACACCAACACAGGAGACGTCCTCCACAGGGGTAAGATGGTCTTTTGTTGTTGTTGCTGGTGGAAATAGTTCGGTCACTTAGATGGCCGAATATTGCCACCATCACCGAGATCAGGAACATCTTCCTGCGCTGAAGATACACCGCCGATCGTGGTGTTGGTGACAACCTCTATTGAGCAATGACCGACCGTCCCGGCATTCCTGTAGGGCTACCAAGAAATGCTCTTAGAACCCGCAAATATTCGAAGGGCGATAACAATAGTCGTAGAACATGAACCCGATGTGTTGAAAAAGACCGTCTCAGCCAGAAACGGTCTAAGAACGTGTCGTGCAGACCACACAAGGTTCTTAGAACACTCTTTGGTGGGCCTCTAGGCGAGCCAGGACGCTTCGCCACTGCTTGACTCTAGGCGACGTCGGTGCTGCCAGGAGAGGCGAAGGCGGGGCGCACGCGGGTTTCCCAGACCCTCGGCGACCCGATTTTTTATTACAGCGTCGACGCCCAGAGGTCTCGACCCACTCCCCGGGGACCAGCGCTTCGTCCCGAGCCCTCGACAACAGGATCTTGTTCACAGCGTCGACGCCCAGAGGTCTCGACCCACTCCTCTGGAACTGGCGCTTCGCCCTGAGACTCGTTCCCTGGAAGGCCCTGGGACCCGGCGAAGGCTCCGGGAGCCGAAAATATGGCAGAGCCTCCCGTCTTGACCCGAGGGGGGCTGGGTCCCTGGGTCGAAGCAGCTCACGTCGCCGATTTCCCTGGCGCCTCCCGGCGCCAGGAGGCGCCCAGTGCACCGAGGAGTGGCGGGGCGCTCTGAAAGCGTTCTGGGACGCTCTGGAACGGATTTGTCCTCGTCCTAGCCCCGTCCGACGAATCATTGTGTTGAGAGGAAGGGGTTCAGGAGATACTGGGTGCGACTGTGAAAATAAGCACGACCAGCATGCTCGATGATGCGGGTGATCTGGTCGTCCCTCCCAGACCCCATCCTCCAATCCCGACAACTGTCTTTCTGAGTGCCTGGGGCCCCTCAGTTTCGACGGTGCGCCCGCTTCCCACGGCACCCTGACGTCCAGCCACTGGCGCCAAGGGCTTCCTGTTCACGGACGGCTCTCTGAGCCCCCGCGGCACCAGCCTTTGCCCCCAGACATCCTGGTGCTCCTCTTCTCCTACTTCTGCCATCGCTCGGACGCCCATCCTCCGTGCGTTTGTCGGTTTCGTGCGTGTTTGTTCCTCCGCAAGATGATCCAAGATGCTCCTCGAATGCGCACGTCCGAGCGATACCAAGCTGCACGGCCTGCCACCTCTGGCCAATGACCCAATGCTCGTGCGCAGCTGCACGCCCTCCCGGCACTCCCGCGCCGACCAGCATGGCCTGATCGGGCTCCGCCCCGCCTCTTTTCTCGTCCCTTGGAGCCTTTCTTTTTTTGGGGGAGGAGATTCGGGCAATTTAACTTGCATGGCGTTCGCCCCCCCCCCCCCCCCCCCTCCCTTCTCGCCCCTCTTCAGACGAGTACTAACGTGCAGGTGCCTTTCAACTTGAGTCATTTCCTTCAATGCAGGTCGTTTGCGGTTTGCTTCAGGTTCAGCCGCCACCCCCAGTCCACGCGAGTAAACTTGCCGCAATCTAGAAGAACAGGCTCTTGCTCGTTCGCTTCGTGCCTGTGTTAGCTTCCGTTTCAGCCCACCGCTCGCTCTGACCAACGCCTGCTCGTCTCGTACGCCCTGGCGCACGCGGGCCAACAAAAACGTGTTGGGCCCCTCGTGGGTCCCGGACCTGGCCGAAGCCACGTTCTCCCAGAACGCTGTGAGAAACATCCTGGAGGCCTCGCGGGGCGCAAAACAGTTGCACGATCTAGTCCGCGCGTCTGCCCCGTCAGACTTGGGACGACGTTCGCACGGCGATGTCCCGACGTACATCCCATGTGCATTTGACATGAGTCCGATGTAAGCCCGACGCGCTCCGACGTGAGTCCGACGCACGTTGAGCCTCAAGCTGCCGCGCGAGGCCTCCGGGATTCTCTCGGGGGCGGCCAAGAGGGGGCGCCCAGGAGGGCGGGCGCAGGTCATGGACCGAGGCATGGGCGCGAGCCCCGGGGGGGGGGGGGCCAGGGAACGCACAGCAGTAAGAGGAGGCGCAGTGAAACCTGGGGAGATGTCATGGCCCCGCCATGATCTCTCCCCCCACCTGGTCATCACCCCCCTCTTGGCCGCCCCCGAAGCAGAACGCCGACCGCAGCAGTGTCGCCTCGATCTCCACAAGCCCGGATTTGGGCGTGCGCCCGTCTCCACGAGCCTCGCGGCTCGGGCCTGCGCGGCAGCTGACCCCACGCGGAGGCAGCCAGGCTTTGCGAGGGCGCTCCGCGCGGGGCTCTCTGAGATCGGCGCTGGACCCCCCCCTGGCGGCGCCTCCAGCGCCGCCCCTATCGCGCTCCGCGCGCCAAGGGGGGGGGTCCAGCGGCGATCCGAGAAACCAGCAATGTTTACAAAATTGTGTCATCCCCGAGTATCCGTAAGATCGCGTATGCAAGGGATCACGCCTCGATGTCCATTGGAAGTTCTGACTCGATGATCAGTGCGGTGGTGTGCACCGCTGCCTGCCTGCGCAAACGCGAGTTCCCCGAACAGGTCAACACACCAATTTGTAACATGCATGCTGATTGGCATTTTTTGAAACGGTGCAATCCCAGCCCCGCTAACCACCACTTGGAATCACGAAGCGGTGACAAAGAACTTCGGGCTCTTATGTCTGAACTTCTGTTGCACATCGGCTAAACATCCAACGCACCTGCCGCAATTCCAAAGATTCAGCATCGAGCCCGCGAGGGGCATGCCAGGTCATGCCAAGGGGCCACCACCTCCTCCAGAAAACGGATGCCTCCCAAGACACCCAGAGGCGCCCAGAGATTAGTCCAACAAAAATCCTTGGTCCCCGATCCTCCCTCCTCCTCCTCCTCCTCCTCCTCCTCCTCGTCCCCCGATCTCATGGCAGAGGTAGTTCCCTACCTTTGTGATGACCCCCCTGGCACTGCCTGAGAACGGATAGAATACACACAACCGATAAATAATCTTGCGGCAAGACATCGTTGGGGCACACTCTTCGCACATCTCTGAGTGTCCTGAGGTGTCCCAGAGCTTCTGTGGGTACCTGATGGTCCATGGGAGAGCTGCTGGCAGGCCGACTTCTTTTTGGTTTGCCTACAATCGGACCTGGGACAAAAGAACATCCTTCAAAAACACGAGACCCTCCGCTGGCCAGAACACAGAACATCCAAGGGCACCCTCCCCAGGATGCACAGGAGCATCCAACACAGACGAAGAACATTAGGGTACCCTCCCCTGGATGCACAAGAACACCAACAAAGCACGAAGAACACCAGACTACTCTCCCCGGGCCGACCTCGATCTGATACCTCGGTCCGACTGTACTGCAACCCCCTGCAATGGGCCAGCCCCCTCCTGCCGTTGCCCCCCCCCCGGCCCGGCCTTCGGGCCACACCTCAGGTCCCTGGCAGCTGTTTGCAACGATCCGAGCACCCCCGGGACCTCGCCATCGCTCGCGCGCCCCTTCCCCTTGCATGGTTTGCGACTTCGTGCGTGCACTTCTTGCGCAAGATGACCCCAACACTTTTTCCACGGCAAAGGAAACTAGAATTCCGCTGCCCCTCAAGAGGGCTATCCCAATAGCGCGACCAAGACCACGATGGGAGCAAAGCAGTGGCAATCTAAGCGGTCGCAGCTGCCGCCATGCAGTGCGCAAGATGACCCCAACATGCTCCCCGAGGCGCCTCGCCGAGAAAAAACACGCACACGTCCGAGCGATGCCACGGGGCGAGGGGCAGCTGCTGGAGCCGGAGCACCCCGCGGCTGGGAGAACCCCCCGAGAACCGACGACCACGACAGAAACCTCAAAACCTCGACTCGACCTGTTGTCCTCGGGCGTTCCTTTTAACGGGGGTGCGAAAAATGGGGGGGGGGGGTAGAAGGGCGCCCTTCTTGGGCCCCAGAGGCCCCCTTCGGGGTCCCAACGGGCCCCTCGAGGGGCCCTAATGCAGGGGCCCTAATGAGCTCCTTGTCTCCAGCCCCCTCTGCCCCCGCCACTTCTCGCCCCCCCCCCCCCCCCCTACGAGCCCCCCAATCTTTGCTCACAGGGCGGACCCCGGATGTCTGGACCCCTTCCCCACGATCGGCTGCTCTTCCCGCGTCGTGTTCTGGCGCTCCCGGGGCCTGGCAAGGGCACCCGGGGGCCGAAAACCAGCAAGCAAATCCCGCTGTGAGCCTCTCATAACCGGAGGAGGTCTTTCGGGGGGTGGACAGAACTAACTCCCTTCGGCAAAGAACCCTTTCGTGAGAGAGGCCAGGGGCATTCCACGTGCGCAGGGCACAGCATTCCGAGTAGACGTGGGCATAATAGCGAATCGACGTCCGAACACAACCGAATTTATCCAGCGAGACGCGCGTCGATCAGCGGAGCCGACTGCGGAATGCACCAGGTACACTCGAATGCCGACGTCGAGTGAACCGGCACAGATTTCCTTTGTCGACTTGTCTGGATGGGCGTGCTCTCCATGCCCGAGTCTGGGGTGGACCTCTTCCCTGGGACTGGCTTCTAATCCTGCGTCGTTGTTTGCCGCACCCCATGGCTCGGTAAGGGCCCTCGAAAAGACGAAAACTATCAAACCATTTCCACCGTGCACTTTGCATAACCAGATGGGGTCTGCTTGAGCAGGGACCGACCGTGCTGGTATCCTGATGGGGCTACCACGAAATCTTCTTCGAACAACAGAACGTCCATGCAACAAATACAGTGCCCTCAGAGCAGAACGCCGGTCTCGACGGTCTCGGCCAGAAATGCTCGAAAAACAGATCGTGCAAACCACTTTGAACATTCTCTGGTCAGAGTGAGGGGGCCGCACGGTCATTCACTGTGCACGGGAACATGGCTGAAGAAGAATTTCGCGGTGCGGATAATTGTTGCGTTGCCCTGCCCGGCCCGCTCGCGACCCGGCCCGCGGCCCGGCCCACGACCCGCCCGCGACCCAACCGCGACCCAACCGCGACCCACCAGCGACCCGCTCGCGACCCACTCCGCGGCCGCCCCCTCACTCTCATCCGCACCTGCGGGGTGCCACATAGGCTTACATGTTGGTCGGAAGAAGTAAGTGAAAACGTGGAGTAGGCAGGCGGGTGAAGGAGATTGGGCTCAGGCCCACCGAGAGAATAACACAACGCAGCGAAAACACATCGATGATTGAAGCAGGAAGGCGCTAGAAGCAAATGGGACCCGGGAGTCCAGAAATACATACTTTCAGCAACCGACGGGTATAGGCAAGCCAGGGTGCCTCGCCCTTGCCTCGTCTGGGGAAGAGCCTCCAACAGCCGCTGCCGCGGACGCGCTCGCGCTGCCCGCCGGGGCGGCTCCGGGGTGAAGGGGCTGCCGACCACGGCGGCGCAGGGGAGCTCTGCGGAGAGGCAGCTGCAGTCCCACTGGGAGACCTTCAGGTTGACCTGCCACAGGCTCCTCCTCCTCCTCCTCCTCCTCCTCTCCTCCTCCTCCTCCTCCTCCTCCTCCTCCCTCCTCCTCCTCCTCCTCCTCCTCCCTCCCCTCCTCCTCCTCCTCTCCTCCCTCCTCCTCCTCCTCCTCCTCCTCCTCCGCCTCCTCCTCCTCCTCCTGTTCCTCCCTCTCCTCCTCCTCCTCCTCCTCCTCGTACTCCTCACCCTCCTTCTGCCCCCCCCACCCCCCACTCCACCTCCTCCTCCTGCTCCTCCTCCGAGCCTCCTCCTCCTCCTCCTCCTCCTCCTCCTCCTCCTCCTCCTCCTCCTCCTCCTCCTCCTTCCCTCCTTCTGCCCCCCCACCTCTTCCTCCGCCTCCTTCTCCGCCTTCACCTCCTTCTCCTTCTTCTTCTCCTCCTCCTCCTCTCCTCCTCCTCCTCCTCCCTCCCCCTCCTCTCCTCCTCCTCCCTCCTCCTCCTCCTCCTCCTCCTCTCCTCTCCCCCTCCTCCTCCTCCTCCTCCTCCTCCTCCTCCTCCTCCCTCCCTCCTCCTCCTCCTCCTCCTCCTCCTCCCCTCCATCCTCCTTTGCCTCCTCCTTCTCCTCCTCCTCCTCCTTCTCCTTCCTCCTCCTCCTTTCCTCCTCCTCCCACCTCCTTCTCCTTCTCCTTCTCCTTCTCCTTCTCCTTCTCCTTCTCCTTCTCCTTTTCCTCCTCCTCCTCCTTCTCCTTGTCCTTCTCCTCCTCCTTTTCCTGATCCTTCTCCTCCTCCTCCTCTTCGCCGTGGCAGCCGCCGCAGGTTGACCTGCATCAAGAGATAGTGGCCTCGCCGCCGCGGCCGCCCATCGAGGGCCCGAGGTTTGGGAGCAGCTCGACTTGGATCCACGAAGGGCTCCGAGGGCTCGAGGGCCGGAGGTTCCACGGCTCGGCGAGCGGGGCTCGAGGTTGGCATCGGGGAGGCCCCCTGGTCGACCTGCCGCAAAGACGGGGGGCCAAGGGCTCCTCGCAAGCTCGGCCAACATCGAGGCAGAGAGACGCGATCGCAGCGAAACGTGCGCCGCGCTGGGCTGCCTCGGCACGGAGCCGGGACCGCATGGGCTCCGCCGCTCCAGGGTGCGTACAATAGCGTCTCGCAAGCATCGGGCTGCTTCTCAACCTGAGGTGGAACGGGTCCTGGGTCTTCCCCTCCTCCTCCCCTTCCCCCTCCCCCTTCCCCTCCTCCTCCTCCTCCTCCTCTCCTCCTCCTCCTCCTCCTCCCTCCTCCTCCCTCCTCCCCTCCTCCCTCCTCCTCCTCCTCCTCTCCTCCTCCTCCTCCTGCCCCTCCTCCTCCCCCTCCTCCTCCTCCTCCTCCTCCTCCTCCTCCTCCTCCTCCTCCTCCTCCTCCTGGGGCCTTCCCCCAGGACGAGATCCTCATCCTGAGCCCGTGGAGGGCCCCGAGAGCCCGAAAACGGCGAAAAACCTCAGGGCCCGCTTCCCTCAGGACCCGTTCCCCCCAGGGCGAGCTTCGCATCTCTGGAATGCCGGAGTCGAACCCGATCGAGCCGGCTGGAATCGACACCAGATCCTGCACGGGTGGGAGTGGACCCTGCCTGCACCATGGATCATCGAGAGCCCGAGGGTCCTCCGCCTCCTCGCGTCGTGAAGGATCCACGACGGAAGGCCTTCCGAATCTATTTGGCGGTGCGCAGAGGGTGGTAAGGGGGGGAGGGGAAAGCTTCCGAGAACCAGGCTGCTTCTTAGAAGGCGCCGGCCCTGCATTTGTAGACAAGGTCCGCGCCTTCTAAGAAGCAGGGGTGCTTCCAGGAAGCATTCCCCCCCCCCCATCCCACTTTGCGCGTGGCCGAGGGTGGTGAGGGGAGAGGAAAAGTCTTCTGAGAAGGAGGCTGCTTCTTCGATGGCGCCGGCCCTACATCTAGAACCAAGGCCCGCGCCCTCTAAGAAGCAGGGGTGCTTCTTAGAAACTTCCCCCCTCCCCTCTACCCCCCTCTGCGCGTGGCCGATGACCTCGTCGTCCCCGGCGTCGTCGTCCTCGTCCTCGTCGTCCTCGTCCTCGTCGTCCTCGTCGTCGTCGTCCTCGTCGTCGTCGTCCTCGTCGTCCTCGTCGTCGTCGTCCTCGTCGTCGTCGTCGTCCTCGTCGTCGTCCTCGTCGTCGTCCTCGTCGCCTTCTAGGAAACCTCCCCCCCCTCCCCCCTATGCCCCCCTCTGCGCGTGGCGGACCCTCGCCGGGCCACGGCGCCGTCACTGATGTCTCTCGCGGTGAGAGGCCGGCCCCCAGGGAGGCGCCCAGACCTCCAGGTAGCCGCGCCGCGAAGAGCAGGACGCCCCCTCTTCCTCCTCTTCCTCCCCTCCTCCTCCTCCTCCTCCTCCTCCTCCTCCTCCTCCTCCTCCTCCTCCTCCTCCTCCTCCTCCTCCTGGGGTGTCTCCTCCTCGTCGTCGCCGTCGATCCGTCGAGGGTCCGAATAGGCTCCAGGGTCGAACTGGAAGGGGGGCTCGGGGTGCGAGCCCCACCGGGAGGCTTCCAGGCCGATCTGCCGCAAGGGGAGGTGCAGTTTCCTCGTCGTCGCCATCTGCTTCGATCGATCGAGGGCCTGAGGGCTCGAGGATCGACGCTTCTGGTTGAGGATGCGATGATACGCGGGTCGACGATCGAGGTTCGATGCTGGAATTGGGGAGAGCTTCGGGCTAGCCTGCCACTGAAGGATCTCCTTCTGCTGATCATCCTCGGCCTCCTTTTCATTCCCTTTCCCCTCCGCCTCTTCCTCCTCCTCCTCCTCCTCCTCCTCCTCCTCCTCCTCCTCATTTCGACATTAGCCATACATGATGATCTAGGCGGTTGCAAACAGCCAACGTAGGCCTGAGATAACACATAACACGTTGATGGCACGTGCAGAGTGGATAGTGCAAAAAAGGAAATAGTAGAGTAACCCTGATGGGCACAGAGTAACGCTTCCTCCGCCTTCAATTAACCTCCTCCTCCTCCTCCTCCTCCTCCTCCTCCTCCTCCTCCTGCTCGTCCTCCTCCTGCTCCTCCTCCTCCTCCTCCTCCTCCTCCTCCTCCTCCTCCTCCTCCTCCTCCTCCTCCTCTCCCTCCCTCCTTTTGGATTCACTGGGACTCGCGACGACCTACCGAGATTTCCAGAGGCCGTCAACGGTCGTCGTCGTCGTCGTCGACGACGACCGTTGGTCGTCGGCCGTCATCGGTAGTGGGTCGTCGGTGGTCGTCAGTCGTTGGCCGTTGGTCGCCGCTCGAGGGGACGCTCCGACACGCTCCTGGGCCTCGGCGGCACCCCCGGGGTGGACACGGCTGCATCCGCCTCGAGAGGCCGGGCAGCACAAGACCGACGACGGGCCCTGGGGGCCGATAGGGGACCACATGCGAACCCTACCCCTGCCCCCCACGACTTCTGAGGGGGAGGGTGGGGTTCACTTCGTTCGGGAGCTCCCGAGCAAAGTGAACCCCACCCTCCCCCTCAGAAATCGTGGGGGGCAGGGGTAGGGTTCGCATGTGCCCCCCTAGGCCGACCCCTCGTCGTCGTCTTCGGCTGCCGACCTGCCACCTGCAGGGCCCCGCAGCCCCGGGGCCTCCGGCCGTGGACCGATGCTTATAGCTCTTCCCGCCCTGCGCCCCCGCGGCCCCCTCGCTCTCCGGCCTCGGGGGTGGGCGCTCTCTCCGGGCTTTGGGCGGCCGTCGGAAGCGGACCCCCGCCCCGCTGTGAGAGGTTCGAGGTCTCTGGGAGGCATGGAGGTCGAAGGGCAGGGAGGGGGAGGAGCAGAGGGACGGACGGGGAGCTCCTCCTCCGGGCCCCGTTCCCGTGAGGACCCGCTTCCTCCACAGCGGTTTTTCCCCTCGCCGTGCGAGATTCGGGGAGCCCAGGAATCGTGTGAGGACGGACCGCGGTGTGACCTCGGACTCCCCATCAACCTCACTGCGCGGTCCGTCACCGCACGGCCTTTGGTCCTCGGAGGCCCGGGTGGCCCGAGGCAGCCTCGGAGAACGACCCGAGTCCCAAGACCGCGTGGTGACCCCGAGTCCCCACTGGCTCGCCACACTGTGTGGTCACCACGCCGTCTGGGGGGCCCCTAAGCGATGCCAGGAGGGCGCGCTCGGGCCAAGGATGGGCCCCCGCCAAGATCAGTATAGCCTCTGTCCTCCGGCCAGAGTCCGAAGCAGCAAGCAGCTGAGCCACCCCCCGCCCCCCCGTGGCGACGAATGTCTCCAGCTTGAAGGTCAGTACGCCCTCTGCGTCGATGTGGTCCTGAGCTGGGGAGGCGGGCCCGAGGAGGAGGAGGGAGGCTGGGGAAAGCTCGGAGCGTCGATGCTCGGGGACTGAGCTGTGCTTAGCATGTCGCGCCGAAGCGTGGTGGGCCAGAACCAAGAGGGGCGACACGCTAAGCATGTCGGGAACTTTTGGTGTCGCGGCGGCGGCCCTGCAACAAGGCATGCTCTGCAGGCTGATGGCGTGTCGCTCTGCCTCGTGCAACGGCAACGGGATGCCAGGAAAGAGCTTGGGAAGCTGATGCCTGGGGGCTGCGACATGCCTGGCGCGTCGCGCCGCAGCTTCGGCCAGGACGTGGGGCGGCGCGACACGCTGAGCCAGCGCTCCTGACCGCACAGGCAGTGAACTCGCACCGTCCCCCGACGTGCGACGCCTTGCGCTTCTTACCATTCGAACACATCAAAAACTACACTTAGCAAAACTCCACCCAGTTGCGGGGACCAGGGGGGGCAATCAAAATTCGGTTAGGCGCGCTGGTCGGTCTGGGTGGACGGGCACCGCCTCGCGACCTACGACGGGGAGCGCTGGTCATGCGAAACACGTGGGGCGCCAAGCGTTGCAACTATCAGCATGTTTCACGGCGGGGCTAAGCGGCTGCTGCAACAGGAAATGATAACGCGAACTGCCGCTTCATCCGTGGAGGGGGCATCCAGCACGGAAAAGAATTCGAAGGCGTGGGGCGTCTGGCCAGGCATTTACTTACAGCACGCATAGAACCGATCGCGGCTACAAAACTTGGCGAGACACGGGGATGAGGTGGAAGTGGAAGGACATAATGAAAGAGGCTGCTAAGGCACGGAGACACGAGACGAGGGAGGAGATCACGCCTGAGGCAAAGCGGCGCCCCAAAGCACAGAAAACACTGGGGTCATCATACTGGGGCAGAGGCGGGGAAGGGCAGCGGGCAGTGCGAGGCGGAAAAGGACAGCGGCCATGCAGGTGGTTTCGCTGAGCCTGAGGAAGTGGGAAGTCGGCGGGGAGCGGCCCTGGGGACGGGGCCTCGGAGATGGGCAGCACGGGCAGCCGATGCTTCGCCAAAAGGGGACACGTACAGAACTACACTTAGCGGCCGGGGCACGGTGCACGTCGGGAGCGCGAGTCGCGCCCCCGACATGTACCCCGCCCCGCTGGCTAGGTGTAGTTATATGAGTGCTCTGTTTTGTGAGGATGTCCCTGGCGAAACCAGCACGTACAGAACTACACCTAGCGCCTGGCTAAGTGTAGTTCTGAACGTGCTTGATGTCTCGAGCGGGGCGAGCACGTATAGACCGGCACCTAGCGAAAGTGGCAGGGTACAGGTCGGGGGCGTCGCCGCGCCCCCCCGCAGAGTCAGGAGGGCAGGGGCCGCTGAAATCCCAGCCGCCCTCAGGGCGGCGGAGGCTGGACGTCCCAGGGATGCCCGAAAGGGACCCAACTGCGGCCAAGGGCACGCAACGAGGTCCCTGGGGGCCCCAAGAGCGCTCCACGACCTCCAGCCGCAATCTGAGGTCGCAGCGTCTTGGGGGTCTCCTGGAGCGCTTGGCGGGGTCTTGGATTCTTCCTGGGGCGCTCGGGAGGTCCCAGGAGCGCACCTGCTCGCCACGACATTTGGTCTCGATCTGGAGGTCGTGGCGTCTGGGGCCCCCGTGGGGCGTTTTGGGGGCACTGGGGGTTCCTCCTGTAGCCCATCATGGGTCCCACGAGCGCTGGTGGTCGCTACGACCTCTGACCTTGTTCTGGATCCCTCCATCCTCTTTGCCCCCCCCGTGATCAGGGCAACTCGCCTGGTGACGATGTTTCGAAGATTTTAAAAGATATGCGCGCTCCGCCTCCGCCTCCTAATCGCGAGTTGTTATTTCTGATTCCACGCCGACTCTGGCTAGCGACGTCGAGGCCCTCGCAAATCCGACAAACGCGATGGCCCCCCTCGAATGGCGGGCAAAACAAACTTTGGAACGATAGCCCAAAATTAAGTTTGAAATTTCGGGATCCCCGAGAGAAACTAATACACTCGCCCAAAGTGTAGCTCTGCATCTGTCCGAACCATGCGAGGTCCGCAGAAGTCCGGGCCCATCCCCCAGGGAGGGGCGGGGCAGGAGGAGGAGGAGGAGGAGGAGGAGGAGGAGGAGGAGGAGGAGGGTGAGGAGGAGGAGGAGGAGGAGGAGGAGGAGGAGGAGGAGGAGGGTAAGGAGGAGGAGGAGGAGGAGGAGGGTAAGGAGGAGGAGGAGGAGGAGGAGGGAAGGAGGACCGAAAGTCGTTTTGCGCCGGTCCCCCGGGGCCCGGCGCGTGGCGTGCCCCCAGCAGAGGCCGAGACGGCCAAGCCATCTGCCGTCGGACGTGCTGGGCGAGTCGCGGAGCAGGCGTTCCTGCCCGTAGACGGGCCCCCAGAAGGGTTGGCCGAAGATCGCTTCACCGACCCGCTTGCACCGGAGCCGCCCAGCCTCTCTGGGACGCCCGAGATGGGCACGGAAAGAATGGGCACAATGCCCGACAACAAGTGCTGTCCCAAACGAACAGCGGCCGCTGTTGGGCGGGCGGCCTGCTGTCTCGAATAGACACGGGCCGCGGCGGCGCGGACAGCGAGTCATGCTCAAAATGAACAGGAACTGTTGTTGGGCATTGTACCCATCCTTTCCGTACCCAGGTCGGTCGTCCCGATTCACGCCCTTCTGCGGCGCAGGTCTGGCTGGCCTGAGCCGGACCACCCCGCGAAATCCCAGATCGTCTCGGACACGCATCGCATCGCCAGCGAAGCGAAGCCGCGCCTCGGCGCCTGGCCCCAGCTGGCCCCGGCCGATGCCAGCGAACCGGGCCGAATCGAGTCGGATCGCTATCGTGGCCCCAACCAAAAAAAAAAACATCGAATCGCACCGAGTCGGATTGTAGGCGGCCCCGGCTCGGGGAAGGCGTGGGCCACCTCGAGGTGAAGCTTCGTGACCAGCACCAGCAGTGTGGGGTGCCGCCTGGCGGGCGCCGCGCAGAGCTCAGGATGGCCACCGCGGTCGGGGCTTGCGGGGCCAGTGCGCGGGCGGCGCGAAGCAGGCAACAGCGGCATGCGCCCACGATGCGCCGAGAAAGCGGAGGCCCCGCTCCATCGCTGCTGGACGTGCCGGTGCAGGTCAGATTCAATCTCGGGCGCCTACGCCGTTTCCACAGGGCCTGTGCTGCAAGACGTCGGTACGATTATTCAACGAACCATGAATGTGGATCAAAATCCAAAGCTTATCCCCGCCTCCCGGGTACCCGCTCATACCCCGAACCCAAAAAATGCAATGAGCCCCTCTTTTAGCGACGGTGATTGGTGATTGATCCACGGTGCATACTTCGGTGAAGGGCCTTTACAGTAAATCATCTTGTCTTGCTTGGCGACGCCTCTAGGGTTGGCTTTTCTTTTTTCCTTTTAAGTCTCTGGAAGCCTAAGTGGAGGTTGCGGACTCAAGGCGGGCGTAAGAGAGGCATGCCTGAAATCCTAAATTGGCTATGTTAGGCATGCCTAAAAAGTGAAAGCCGAAGGACGAAATTGCTTGCCATAATCGAAACGCGTGCTTACCATAATCGAAACGTGCACTCGCCATAAGCAGCATTGCCAACATAATCGAAACGTGAAACCACCATAACGTGCGACAGTGTGAGTGTCTGTGTGTATAAGTGAGTCTGGGCTGACTGAGTGAGTATAACGTGTTCGCCATAACCAACATGACCGAAAAGCGTTTCACCATAATCGCCACGTGGCGAGGAGGAGGACGGGGAGGGAGGGGGAAGGGGGGAGGAGTCCCGGGGGCCCGCCCCCTCTGCCTCGACGACCCCCTCAGAACAACTCATGGACGAGCTGGAGGCTGGAGGCTGGAGAACACGACCCCCTCAGAACAATTCATGGAACATCAGCAGTTCTGGCAACTTCGGGCTCTTCAGGGGTCATTTCGCAAGACTCTTGGACTCTTGGATACCTCTCGTATTTTCTGTTCGAGCCTCTCGCGCCGAGATCGGGCCACTCTTGCAGCCACCTGCAGCCATTCTGGGCTCTGTGGAACGCAATGTTGGATCTGCTGGGGTCATCTTGACATCTGGGCTCTCGGGGCGCATCCCAGACCTGTTGGGCCCGCTCGGGCCCTGGACCTTCCGCGATGCAAAGGGCCCTGCATTGTGGCACATATGACGTCGCGTTCCAGCCTCCAGCCTCCAGCCTCGCCTCTCCCATCTCGCTGAGCATCGCGAGCGCCCGCTGCCACTGCTTGCCTGCTCGCCTGCCTGCCCTTCTCGCACGCGCTGAGCGCTGAGCCCAGCGGTGTAGCTGACCTGCTGACCAGGGCTGACGGCTGACGCTGTGGACTACATGACTACATATTACATCCACGATTCTTCACGAATTGGCATGCGGTGGTGGACATGCTGGCCGCTGGCCAAGGGCTGACATGATGACGTAGGGCTCGAACACATTCCGCTTTTGCTACTTGCTATTGCGTTCTGCTGTTTGCTACCTCTGATGCGTTCGGTTGGTCATGCTGACTGATAACTGCTAACCGTTGCTGCGTGCTGTTGCTGCTTGTATGCTTGTAGCTGCAAGCTGCTACTGATGGGCCAATCTTGCTTTGTGCCTGCTACTGCCCGCTGACTGCTGCGATTTGCTGCTGCTGTGCGCTCCCATCGCTGCTGCTGCTGCTGCGGCCCGCTTCGCGTTGCTGCAATTCGCTGCTGCTACCTCTGCTACCTGCTACCTCGCTGCTGCAGCGTTCTGACACAACCTGCCGCTGGGAGAGGATCGAATAACGAGGAGTCAGGATCGAGAACGCCGAGGAGATCGAGGGAGAGAAGCGGCGGGCGATCAGCGAAGTGGGAGGAGAGAGAAAGGAGAAACGACGGCCGCGGGGAGATGGGCGAGGAGCGTCGAGGCTTGAGGTTTGAGGAGGTTCGTCGTCCTCGTAAACCTCTGGGGGCTGTGTTCGGGCTCGAGGGCAGTCAACCATCGATCAGAGGTGGAAGACCAATCCAGACGATCCAGAATCCGGACAGACCCCCCTCACAGGGTCCCAGGGTCTGGGGGCCTATTCCTCGGGGATGTTGCCGATTTGGAGGGGGTGTTGGATGTTGGGGTGTTGGGTTGGAGGCTCGAGAAGTCGATGTCTGCTGCTTGTGTAGCTGCCAGTGCTGCTTGCAAACGTGCTGCCTGCTTGTATTGGCTTGCTGCTTGCCTGCCTGCTTGCTTGCTGGCTGGCTGGCTTGCTGGCTGTCTTGCTTAATGCTTTCTGCTTGCTTGATTGCTGGCTCGCTGCTTGCTGCTGCTGATTGCTGCTGCTTGCTGCTTGCTTCGTAGGCTGTAAGTCACGGTCTCCTGAGCTACATGCCACATGTTTGAAGCTCTCGGGCCCTCAGGCAACTTTGGAGCCCAGCTGGGCCTTCGGGAGCTCAAGGGCTCAAGGGGCTGTGGGTGGGGGGCGCCTTGGGCCTTGGGCCGCTCTGGGACGATCTTGAGCCGCATTGGGGCAGCATTAGGACCAAGGTTGGAAAATCCGTCGGCCCCCTTGCGGGGCCACCAGGCACCAGGCTGTGGGCCGAAATTGCTGCTCCCTGCGCCACTGCAATTTCAAATCGTTCTGCTTCAAATCCGCGCGAGGGGGGAGGCCCAAACCGGCAATGGACCACGCCTGGATCGCGTTGCCCGAATTCTCCGGCGGGGCGCGTGGGACACGTGAAAATATGCAAGATGCAAGATTCGCGCCCCCGAAGCCATAATCCTGCGCAATGTACTCGATATTCGCGCCCCCGAGGCCCGAGGCCATCAACCCTTTTCAGATTACGCAAGTACGCAAGTAGAGATGTGAAGGGGAAGGCAGGAAGCAGAGGGCAGGAGGAGGGGGGGGGAGAGGGGAGAGAGGGGAGGCGGGGAGGCATTTACTCATTTACTTCGCAGTGGCCGAGCAGCGCAGATGCGCCACATCCTCAATGTACTATGCTCTCGAGCTACGCTGGCGCACAACACGCGCACATACACAAACGCAAAACGCACCACATGCAGATGGGCGCTGGGCGCCTGAGCGCCTGAGGCGCAAAGAGAGAAGAAGCATGAGAGCATGAGGAAACGAACAATTGATCGGTGAAATAATGATCATGGCCAGGGGTGAGGGGCGAGGCGAAGACGAGGCGAAGGCTGAACGCTGAAGGCGAGGGGACGGCACGCCAGCACACCTCAGGCTGGAGGCTGGAGACTGGAGAATGGAGGCGCCAAATCCTGGATCCTGGATCTTGGCTCGCGGCGGCAGTGGCCAGTGGCGGCGTCGCAACCTGTGACGACCTCGCCGAGCTCCGAGCTGAGGGCTGAGGCCCGAGGTCGAGTCTCGCCCGTTGGATTCGCCCACCAGCCACCAGCCCCAGCCCAGCGACAAAAAAATGAAACGCACAGAACGGGATCTCGCACTGCAATGGAATCCGGCGCTGCTGGCGGGCGAATCCGACGGGCCAGACTCGACGATTCGACGACTCGACGCTCGACTTCGGGCCTCGGTTCGCCAAGGCCCGAGGTCTCCGCTCGCCCGTTAAATGTTGGATTCGCTGATTCGCCCACCAGCGCGCCAGCTGCGCCAGATGCCAGATCCTATTGCAGCGCCGGACGCCTGACCCCTGACCTCTCAAAACGCGTGCGCAAGCCTGTAAACGCGCAAGCATACGACTGGGGTCTGGCTTGGGGCTTGGGGCTTGGCTGCGCAGGTGCTGGCGTCCTGGTAGAGAAGGTAGAGTGACGCGGTGCAGCGATGCAGGAGAATATTAGAAGCATCATTGTTCATTGCTTCTGCAGTGCCTCCAAGCGGCTCTTCAGCTCGCCAGGCACTGTCACGCCCAAGCTACTCGCCTGGACAAAAAAATGTTTCACGTCTGCGCTCTTCTTTTTCTTCAGGATGATCGTGGCCGACCGCACGGTCACAGCAGTCCGAGCCTTTTTGCGGATCTCCTTCACTTCGTGAAGTTTCTTCTGCATGTCGTCGGTTGGAATGGCCGTGCCGCCGAGCGTGTCGCACGCCCGCTGGAACGCTTTGATGCCCAGCCCAGAAGCCCCATTCAGCTCCTTGACCAAGTGGCTGAGCCTCTCCCGATCAGGGAAGTCTATGATGGAATCGAAGTGCTCATCTAACTTCTTGTAGAACGGCTTGAAGTCGGGCGTGATGTTCTGCAGCTCGTTGCTGTCCACCTCCACCTTGGCCTGAATTATTTTCCCGATGGTGAACGCGTCCTCCAGAGAGGGAGAGAGGGCTGGCGGCAAAACCCAGGCGCCCAGGCTCTAATATCTAATGCTCTAATCTCTAATGCTCCAGTCTCCAGTGGCCCAGGGCCAAGGCCGTGGACCCTGGGCTGATTCATCTCTGATGTGCCATAGGGGCCTCGGCGCCTCAGCTTCAGGCCTCAGGCATCGGCCAGGGGCCAGGGGGCCGCCAGACGCCGGGCCGCCAGATGCCAGATGCCAGACCGACCCCCCCTGAGCCCCGGGCAATTGACCATTCTGAAGCTATTGAGTTATGGAGCCCCGACGGGGCCTTGGGCCTTGGGTCTTGGCCCTTGGCCTATGCCTGAAGCCTTAATGTCTTGACGTCTTAACGCCTATTGCTCCGTACTTGGTCTTAGCTCTTAGCTTTGAAGCTTTGGTCTTAGCTATTAGATATTAGATTATTGATTATTGGCCCCTTAGCCCTTAGCCGATCTCAGAGATCTCTCGGTCAGAGGTCACGGGTCAGGGGTCGGGGCTTGGGGGCTTGGGGCTTGGGGCTCGGGGGCCTGGGGGCCAGGGGCGGCGCCGGGTCAGATCGTCAGATGGTCAGATTGAGATTCAAAGTTCAAAGCTCGAAACTCAGAGCTCGCTAGCCACTACCTCACTGTTGAGCTCGGAATCCGAAGGATGAGTCGATGAGTGATGAGTCTCGTGACTAATCACTAATATCCTCGAGATCGGGCCATGGGCGGCAATTCGGCCAATGGCCTGGAGCCTAGAGCTAAGGCTGCCCAGGGCCCCCCATACCCCATACCCCATACCCCATACCCCATACTTCCCTACCTCCCATGGGGCTCCTGCGACACCCGATCGACGTACTTCGCGAGCGTGGTCCGCAATGGAGAATCTGGCCCAATCTTGGAAATGATGTCTGCCGACAAGGCTTTGAACTCAAGGGTCACCTTGTTGAAGGCTGTCCAGAACTTGTCGATGGCATCGGAGGCCGGCAGGGCAATCTGCGCGACGTCGGAAGTACCCATTTCTGCTGGCACGATTGGAACTGTGAGCTCGAGAAGGGATAACTTCGCAATCGCGATGATGCAAGGCATGGAAATACTCATGAGTTCCAACGTACTGCTGGCCATGAGAGCCCCTTCGACGATCCCTTCGACCTCCTGCGCGGCGTTGATCCTGCGCAGGAGTGCGATAACGCTCTTGGTGTTGTCTATGGTCGTCACCACCTCGGACTGGTCGAGATTGCTAAGCCTGGTCACCAGAGAGACCTCCATCTGTCCATCGTTGTCAATGAGCGCCCCATCGAACCCTTCGGCCAAGGGGAGAGCGCTGACCACATTTGGGGCGATGCTTGCACGGATCAAATTGATCACGCCATCTCTGGAATCATCGATGTTGGCCTGGAGTTTCACCAAAGCTCCCCTCGTTCCCGCCACCTCGAAAAACTCATTGCAGAAATCGAAGCCAGCCTGCAGCGCCTCCTTGGAGCACTTGCCGACGAGCTCGTTGCCGAACGAGACGATCAACATTGCCCCGACGCCCTCGAATCCGTTCGGGAATTGCTGGAGGCGGCGGACCTCTGCACCGATCGCGAGCGAGAACGCCTTGACTTTCTCGACCTCCGCCTCCTCCGTCACGGTCACGCCGTCCATTTTCATCGTCGTGGCCAGCTTTGTGTAGAGGGCGAGCGCGGCCCGGAGCGTGCCCGAGCACGTCTCCAAGTCCTTCTTGCTCAGCTGCATCTCCCCGTCATCCTGCAAAGGATTCTGAATCTGTGGATCTGCGGATCATCCGTCCGCCCTGATTTCCCCCAGGACAAGACACAGCGACAAGACGACAAGATTGCCCCGCGGGGCGCAGGCCGGGGAAGGGGGGGGACGCGAGGTTGAGGGTGGAGGGCTGAGGACTGACAGGAGGAGCCCGGCGGAGAGGGCGGCGGGAGGAAGGAGGAGAGGAGGAGGTGGGAGGGGGAGGAGGAAGGAGGAAGGAGGAGGAGGAGAAGGGAGGAGGAGGAGGAAACGAGAAAACGCAGCGGGGAAACAATCTGCAGATAGGCCAATAGCCAATAGGCCAATAGCCAATAGCCCCCGCGAGCCCCGGAGCCCCGTAGCCCAGGACCAAGAGCCCCAGAGCCCCAGAGCCCAGAGCTCAGACGCCCAGACAGGAGACAGGGGGCGACGAGCGGCGGGGGGCGAGGGGCGAGGGGAGATGGCGAGGGGGGAGGGGGGAGGGAGATGGGGGGAGGGAGGGGGGAAGGGAAGAGAAGGGAGAAGGGAAGAGGGAATAGGGAAGAAGGGAAGAGGGAAGAGGGAAGAGGGAAGAGAGGCCAGTGGCCACGCAGAGAGGGCGGAGGGTGAATGTTGAAAGATGAAGGACGAAGGGAAGAGGGGAAGATGAGAAGAGAAGGAGGGAAGAGGAAGAAATGGAGAGGGCGGGGAGGAAGGGGGCAGGGGGCAGGGAACGGGAGGGGGAGGAATGATTTGATCATTTGATGCATTTGTGGTTCTCGGTCCGTCTGACAGGACTTGGCCATGTTCTCAATGGCAACCTTGATGGCGTTCACGATGGCCTTCTCGATCTCGTTGCAGGATGTCCCGAGCTCGGCCCTGTGCCTCGGGGCCTTGTTGTCTGGCAGCTTGGCCCGAATGCTGATGAAGAGGTCGAGGTTGGACTGCGCGTGCTTGAGCCGGGCCTCGAGGTGGTCCTCCGGCATCGACTGCAGTTTCTCCAGGAGCCCCCTGGCCGTCACACCGAACCGCTGGAGCTCTTCGAAGGACATCGTGTCCTTGAGGCTCTCCTTGGCCATGCCCCCCGAGTCCCTCACGTAGCCTCGGCCGATCTTGGAAATCGCAAAGGCCCTGACAATGTTGTGCTCCGCCGCCTTGTTCTCTTTCTGGGCCTTCACGCAGACCTCCACTGCCTCCTGCAACTCCTCATGGCCACAACAACCAACACACCAACACCCAAGACCCAAGACCCAAAACCTCAAGACTCAAGACTAACGACTAACCAACCTGGAGCTCCAGCCTCCAGCCCTTGCCTCCCCCCCAAAAGTCCCAAAGTTCCGAGTCCGCAATCCGAGGCCCAGAGGCCCGCGCTCCACGTTCCACGCCCCCCGCAACGCCGCAACGTCGCAACGTCACATGATTTGGCATTTGGGCCAAACTTTTGAACACCTGAGGCTGGGCAAATGGGCAAATGTTTTGGGGCCCCCCGGCGAGTTGGCATACCCCATACCCGACGACCAGACGACCAGACGACCGAGAGCCCGGCGCCTGGCAGGGTCTCGGGTCTCGGGTCTCGCGCTACATGCCATATGGGCACATTGGACATTGGACATGGGCAAAGGGCAAAGGCAAAGGGCAACGTGACAAACATTCAGGAACACAAAGCACAAAGGCCTCAGTACAAGCGCCCCAAAAACGGGGTTGCGCACCCTGCACCCTGCCCCAGACCCCAAACACCCCGACAAACCGACAAACCCGTCATCCAGCGGGCACCAGGTACCCAGGGACCCAGAGAAGCACATGGGTTTTGGGTGTTGGGGTCCTGGGGTCTCGCGTCAAGCGCCAAGCTGTAGGGATTAGTCATTAGTCATTAGTCGGATGGGGAGTGAGCGAGTGAGCAAGGCGCTAGGCGCTAGGCACCTAGGCCTTAGGCCCTAGGCACCGGGCTTTCGGCTCTCGCACGAAACGCTCTCCGCTGCTCGCTGCTCGCTTTGTGCTTTGTGGAGGGCGGAAGGATGAGGGGGGGGGGCAGGCCGGGCAATTGGCAATTCCTGGCCCTTGACATGTGAATCAGGAATAAGGCATCAGTTGCTGCAGCTAAGCGCTAAGCGCTGAGCTGCCATGCGCTATGCCGGTGAGTGATGAGCAAGCGAGTTCAGGGCCCAAGGGCCCAGGGGCCCAAGACCCAAGACCAGAGACCAGAGGCCCAGGGCCCAGGGCAATTGGCCAATGGCCCAGGGCCCGAGGGGAGGGGGGAGGCCGAATCGCCAGTAGCTCTTCACGTCTTCACCTGGGGTCCTTGGGCTCAACTGTGTCCAAGAGCATCACCTTCTTCACCAGCTCGATCTCGCTCACCACGGTCTGAGGGAAAGCCACCCTGATGAACTTGGGCATGAACTCCTCGGGTGCTCAGCAAAAAATACCCCCGCCCGCGCCCCCGGGCGCCCTGGCGCCCTGGCGAGGGGGCGGAGGAGAATGGAAAATGGAGGGATTATGGATTATGGGATATGGGAGGGGGAGAGGGTTCAGGGTTCAGGGCTCAGGGTTCAGGGTTTGGGGTTTGGGGTTTTGGGGATTGGGGAGGTGATAGGAGATAGGAGATGGGAGGAAGCATGTCCTCCCCCCCCCCTCCCTGTTCCCGCCCCACTCCCCCCACTTCCCCCCCTTCCCCCTTTCCCCATCCCAGCTGAGCAGTTGGGCAGTTGGGCACGGGCATTTCTCTGCGCGGGCTCCTCTGCTGCTTTCTTGGCGTCCTCCTCCGTCTGGGCCTTGGGCAACCTGTAGGAGAAGTACTTGGTGAACAATTTGCAAGCTGCCTCACTGCATGTCTCCGCTTTCAAGCCTTCGTCCCCGATGGCAAAGACGCCCCAGGTAGGCTTCGGGGTGCCGGAAGGCGCATTGAGGCTGATAAGCGGCAGTATGTCATCGCATCCAGCATCTCCATTGATTTTTGTGTCAATGAACTTCAGGGTCACCTTGGCCTCCAATTTGGCCGGCACTGAAATGTTTTGAACCTTGAGGGCCGCCCAGGCGGATTCCAGCTGGCCAAAGTCGACATTGGGGAATTTAGACACCAGTTTGGTCACGTTGAGGACAGCCTCCACCTTGTTCGTGACATCCTTGAGTGGGTCCGCCTGCTCGCGCGCCGCCCTGGCCTTGGACACAGTGACCCTCTTCCATACCGTCGAAGCCGTTGCCAGACTACCTGAGATAGCCGACTGAGCGGGAGCCACGCGGTCGCCGATCGGCGATTCACGATCGCCACCGCACCAAGGCCAGCCAAGGCCAGGGCAGGCGGCAGGCGGGCAGGTTCGGGGTTCGGGGTTTGGGGCTTTGGCCCTTGGCCAGGCCGGGGGAAGGAGATGGGGGGCAAGGCTCGGGGCTTGGACGCCTGGAGCCTGGAGCCTGAACGCCTGGGCGATTGAGCCAGGGGCCATGGCGCATGGCCAAGCCCCAAGCCCCAAGCGGCCCCGAGCCCCAAGCGCCAAGCGGATCAGCCGATCAGCCACCATGGTTGCGGGTTGCCTCGAGCCTCGAGGCTCGAGGCCTAGAGGCGTAAAGCCCAGGGGGGCCCAGGGCCTCGGGGCCCAGGGCCTCGGGGCCCGGGGCCCTGGGGCCCTTGGCCCTGGGGGTCCACGGGCCAGGGGCCACAGTGACAGGGCCCAGGGTCCAGAGTCCAGAGCCACTCAAACCTGAAAACAATAAACAATAAACGCAGCTAAATCCCTAGCACTCAAACCTCAAACCAATCGATTTGTTTATCGATTCCCGACTCTGGAGCTCTGGAGCTCTGGACTCTGGACTCTGGAATTTAAGATCGAAGACTAAGGACTTAGGACTTAGGGCCTACGAGCCTAAGACCTAAGATGTATGATAGATCTAAGATCTAAGAATCTAAGCTGTGAGACTTTTCCAGGCACGCTGCAACTCCTGCCCTGCCCTGCCATCCTTGTTCGCGAAAGCCCCGGCGGAGAAGCTGCTCACAATGTTCTGCAGGGAGCCGATCACCGCGTCAGCCTCGACATCCTTCTCGCCGTCCTCATCGTCCTCCTCGGGGCCGTCACCGTCAGGTTTCGGCGCCGCCTTCTTCCCCGATGAAGCTGCCGCCGACGCGCCACCCTTGACCCCCTTGGCTGCCGGCGTCGCGGGAACCGAAGCTGAAGCTGAAGCCTCAATCTTGGGCTTCTTCCTGCTGGGGCAGACCGTGCCCACTTCGTCGTCACTGTTGGCCGAGCGAGAGTCCGTGTCCGACTCCTTCTCGCCGTCCCCTCCTGAGGACCCAGATGAGCCCGAGCCCGAGCTGTCATCGTCAGCGTCAGCGCCAGGGACTACGTTGGCCTCCCTCGCCAGCTCAGCGGCCTTCACCCTCGCCGCGGTCTCCTCGATGCTCAGGATCCCTCCAGATGGGACGCCCGCCCAGTTAGCGTCCTCCATGACATCCTTCCCCATGTTCTCGTCGTCCAGATCAGAGCCGATGTCGAGCATGTCCTCCATCTGATTCTCGTCCAGCACGCAGCTGCCGTCGTCCAGCACGTACTCCCTGTCGAAGTCGATGTGCGTGCAGCGCTTGATGGGGAAGACGCCGTCCTCCTCCTCGCGCACGACGACCCCCTTCACCATCCCCTTGCCGCGGATCTTCAGGTTGACGACCCGGGCCTTCGTGTCCTTCGGGTTGCCGAATTTCGACGTGTACTTCTTCATAACGTAGAACACCTCCCGAGGGTGCTCAACCTTGGAGGGTCGACGCGCAGCGCGCAGCAGCGAAGTGTCTCAAATGGGCAATTGGGCTTGGGGCAATTGGGCTTGGGGCTTGGGGCCCAGGGCCCAGGGCCCAGGAAATGGGCCAAACGGCCAAACAACCCAAACAACCACTCGGGGAAAACACACACGCACACCCTGGACCGGGGACTGGACGACTGGACCGTGGGCCGTGCACCGTGGGCCATGGACGGGGGGCCGGGCATTGGGGAGGACGGGAAGAGGGAAGGGGGAAGAGAGAAGAGAGAAGAGAAAAGAAGGAAGATGAGGATAGGGGATAGGGGAGACGGGGAGACCAACGATGAAGGGGCGGGAAGTGGAGGAGGAAGGAGGGAGGAGGGAGGAGCAGGGAGAGGGGGGAGGTGTCGGGGGGGAAAAGGAGGGGTCGCGAGGACGAAAAACAATGGAATCGGGAAGCCAGGAAACCGAAAACGGATGTGTTGAGAATTGAAAATTGAAGAGGCGGAATAAGGAAGAGGAGGAGAAGGAGGAGGAGGCGGAGGAGGATGCCAGGCGCCCAGCGCTAGGCGGCTAAGTGCTGGGAGCTAGGAGCTAGGAGGCCCCCGATCCTCGATCCATCCAGAAATAGCCCTGGGGCCGTGGAGTCCTGGACCCTGGACTCCAATGCCCAAGACCTGATGGGAAGAGAGGAATTGTGAATTGTCCCTGCCCTTATCCCTTATCCCTTATCCCTTATCCCTTATCCCTTATCCCTTGCCCCTTGCCCCTTACCCCTTACCCCTTACCCCTTACCCCTCATCCCCGCTCGTGCTCCTTCCTCCCTCCTCGGGGCTTCCCTTTCTTTTCGCATGCCAGCCATAAGGCATAAGGCATAAGGTGTTGCTGTGTTGCCACTCCTCCCCCCCTCCCCCCTACCTCCTACCTCCTACCTCCTACCTCCTCCCTCCTCCATCCGATCGGTCGACCGCCGGACCCGAGTCAGGCGCTAGGGCGCTAGGAACGCCACCGTCACGCTGTGGCGCCGGCGGGCGAGCACCCTGCCCTGCAATGCCACGATGCGAGACTTCCCCCCGCTCTTCAGATGGATGTATTCGAGCTTCGCCTTCTCGAAACTCTCCCTGTCCTTCTGCTTCTTCGGGTTCGTATCTGCAATGGCAGCCTTGAACTTGTTCAAGTTCTTTTTGAATTTCATCTTGAACCTCAGCCTATAGACGTTGTGGCAGATCCTGCACCACTCCCCCGATGTGCGAAGGACCCGGACCTTTTTCTTCGTCTTCCGGCACGTCACCCGGGGGGGGGGGGCCCGCTGCAAGGGCGCTGGAGCGCTGGAGGCCAGGTGGAGGAAGAAGGGAAGAAGGGCAGGAGGCAGGAGGCAGGAAGGCAGGAAAGGGGGCGCAGGGCAAGGGAGGAAGGGGGATGGGGAGGGGGGGGAACGGGAGGGGGGGATGGGGATCGAGAGGGCCCGGGAAGGAAATGAGAAAGGTGAAAGGGGGGATGTGTATGGGGTTGAAGTACAAGAGCACAGAACCCCTGATCCGTTGGTAGAGAGATGGAGGGATAGATGGATATCTTTCCCTCCCAAGCGATCAAGGTACGATCGCTCCAACTCAGTACCTGAGCCCAAACGGCCAGGTGCGGGAGAGGTAAGGATAAGGAGTATATATGAGGGTATTACACGGGTTCCACACACACCCCCCGTCCCGAATCCCGCCCGTGAAGGCAGGACTCGGGATCAGGAGGATGGAATCCGTAACCTCAGAACTCCTTTACCTTAAGTCTGAAAAGGCAGCTGGGCTAAAAGTCAGCGAAGCCACAGCTGCAAAGTGAGGTAAGAAGAGATACCTTGGGTCTCTTTTTTCTTCTCCAGGCGGTCTTTGCCGCCCCCTCGGTGCGCCCCCCAAAACGCTTCGGCACTCGAGGGAGGAGAAGAATGAGACAAAGGTAGGCGGAGAAAGAAGATCTGAGCACCAAGGCAACGTAAACCGCCTCGCAAGATTTGCGAGGCAGGTGTTGCCACCAGCTATCAGATTATTCTCGACGCAATATTGTTAAATTGTTAAAGTATGCATGCTAAGATCGCGTTGACGAACACAATCTTGAAATCAAACACAAGTCTGCCTAAAAGCAAATGTATGCCAAGATCGTGTTGACGAACACGATCCTGAAAGAAATGCAAATCTGCGTTAAAGCAAGTACCTGGCCAGGAGAAAATGTCGTGTTGATGAACACGAAAATGATGTATAAAATCTGTTTGGCGACTCCCGTTGGCGTTGCTCCTTAGGAGGCTGCCTCGGTGATCGCAAAAGATATCTATATGTGTGTATGGCCACTTGTGTGAAAGATTGAAGTGGCCTAAAAGAATGTATTAGCCACCGCTCAAGGCGAACTTTGATGAACGGAAGTTCTGCTCTTGAGCAGTGGGCCTTGCGGCCGACTCACTACGCGTCGCCGTCCTTGTAGAACCTGCGGTCCCACACCCTCTGGCCGTTGTACGTCACATAGCTTGTCGTAAACGTTTCCCAAGTGGTCCTCGGGATCCAGTTGCGGAACCAATCGTTGTACGTGATATCCTGGATGTACACATACTCGTCGTTGTTGATCGCAATGTAGATCCAACATTTGATGTAATAACTCCAGTATCGAAGACCCCAATCGCTGTCCTCGAGATTGTGGCGCCAGTAAGCAGCGTAATCAGATGTACGTGCTCTCTTGGCGCGCGGCATCGCGGGCATGTAGTCCTCTGCGCCTGAGGCGCTGGATGCAGCGGCGTCGCCAGGAGCAGGGCGCGGCGGCGGCCGCGGCGGCGGCCGCGGCTCCATGGCGTCATCGGACTGTTGGGAGTGTGTATCTGGATCGGTTCTCATCCCTGTACTACCCCCCCTCTGGTCAGTGTGTGACGGATCGAGGGAGCCTATCAGCTCGTTGGCAATCGCGGCAAGCTTGCGCTGGGTGAACTGTTCACGGGTTCCGTCCCCTCGAGGGAGAGAAACCGTAATCAGTCCGCGCGCCTGCCGCGTCTGCCTGTCAATGCGTCCCTCGTTCAGCCACCACTTTCTCCGACCAGCCTGTCCTGTCCTAATACTGACGTCAAGGATGTCCCACGCGTCGCGCATGTCCTCGACTCTCCAGGGCTTCTTGCCGACATTCACGCGGGCTCCTGTCATCTGATGATGGAATCTGAGGTCGTTGAGAAAGCGTTGAATGAGATTGGCGTATGGGTAGTACAGAGGTCGGTCGTCCTCGGATTCGCCCATTAATCTGCATTCGTGTGCAGGCGGGCTACCGGCTTCGACCCACTTCTGATACCTCTTCTTGGACGTATTGGCCAATCTCCGCAACTGATCTTTCTCTGTGCCTATGGGGGATCGCGCACCCGTCATAATGACATGTGCGCCATCCTTCATGTATCTCGCGACCTGGTCCTCGGACAACGTCGTCTTGATCCAGTTCGTCAACTTCTGGAGGTACGCGAGGTCACTCTGTGTGGCGGTGCTCTTACCTGTGGCGCCTACGGCCACAGTGTATTGCCAACATATATCACAGAGTGTGCCGTCACCTGTGACGATACCGAGGGACAGATCTCGACCGCAATTGTTACAGAGCGGTATGGGATGCAAGATCGTCTCGGGGGCCCCTGCCGAAGTCAGGTGATCGCGGGATCCCCAGCGGGTGTCCTGACCGCGAGCGAGGCTCTGACCGATCTGATTGATCGCCTCACGATTGATCTCGGTGTTTGGTCTGGAAGCGATCGATCTGCTTAAACCCTCGATCTCGATCCGAGACAACCTTTCCCCTGGCAGTCCTTTGTGCTCTATCTTGACGTTGTCGGTATCCTCAGTACCGCCATGGCATACGTTCTCCTCACGAAGACGGCGAGCCTGCCTCTGCAAGGTAGCCTCGTTGTCGCCCTCCTCGCGCTTGAGTCCCGTCTGTTCAGCTATGATGCGCGCCATAGTCTCCTGATCGGGAGCTGCAGACGCAACACTGCCTGGGTCCTGGGGAATATCCTGCTCAGCGCCCTCCTCTCGAGGCGCAGCAGGTGTTTCCACCAGCTCTTCCCGCGCAGGAAACTCTGGATCACCGTATGTCGCAGTGTATAGGTCACGCAATGCCTGAAGTGCAGGATGGTTGTCATGGATGACCATAGCTCTCCTGATCGGGAGCTGCAGACGCAACACTGCCTGGGTCCTGGGGAATATCTGCTCAGCGCCCTCCTCTCGAGGCGCGTGTTTCCACCAGCTCTTTCTGGATCACCGTATGTCGCAGTACAATTTTTGTATAGGTCACGCAATGCCTGAAGTGCAGGATGGTTGTCATGGATGACTTCCTTGGCGAAATCTGGTAGCTCCACAATACTATCTTTCAAGATGTTCTGGTATACTTTGGAAATCCATTGAAAGATGCCAGTGGTCGACTCCTCGATAGTCTCCGGGTCGAGGTAGTGTACCAACTTTTTGAAGAAGTGATCTGCACCACAATTGGGTAAGTCATGTGCCCACTTGTGGGTATGATTGTAGTTCAAATGATATGACTCCGCGTTCCATGCTTTCGATCCAAATCGAATTTCAAATTGTAAATGTGACTGAATTTTGTCCAGTACGATTCTGTCTGCGCCACTGTGTATCTCAATGATCTGCCTCATCTTGATCATAGGCGAATCCACCAATAGCGCCGATGTCCAACAATACACGCGGCAATCATCAGACTGTCTAATCCATCTTGAATCCTCGTCGGGGTCGTAGTCTGGATGATCAAGGAAATTCGATGGCGGATCAATGATGTTATCGAGGATGCTTGCCTCGATCTGCTCTTCTGCTTGGATGTCTGCCGAGAGGTCTGCCCTCATATTGTCGTTCGCAGCTTTCTCATCTGCAGTAAGAACGATATTTGATATGTCCACGATTACGGTGATCAGTGGATCATGCGATGATGCTGTACCCTGTCGAGGAATGTCGCCCGTCTGAGCGTTGTCCTCGGCAGGTGTGGCCACCAGCTCGTCTGGATCAGGTGTCCGTGGAGCGGGCCTTCTTGGTGGTGTACGCGGAATACGTGGTCTATGGATGCTAGGCATTCCAAGGTATGGTAAGCTGCCGCTAACCTTGTGCTGCAGTATGTCCTCGCTGCAAGATGTCGGGCCTTTCAGGGCAGTCTCCATCCATGTTGGATCGATGGCGTGTTCTTCGATACGAATCGGCAATGCAAATACAACGCCCTTGAGGGGCATGCTTTTGTCATTATACCAGATATTTACCCATCGTAAACCGTAGTTGAGAATAGGTACTTGTACCGCAAAGAACTTGTCGAAGATGCCGAAATGGATGATTGGACCATATATGTGTCCCTTGGACAAGGCAATCTTGGTATTGTGATTGCCTTTGGGCCAATGGTTGTCGTAGTGGAAGCATTTGGTAGAACCCCAATTCTTAATGACAATGAAGTCGCCCATTCGAACATCGTTAAATGCAGGACGACGATCCCAATCTTTTTGCATGATCTTTGCTGTGATTGGTCGAAGAGCTTCACGACAATGTGATAATGCAATCAACCATTCTTTATCATCTGCTTTGTGATTGGTCTCCTGGATCATAGCACGTACTATTTGCTCGTCCAAGGCGTCCTCTGCGGATGTACGGCCAGCAGGGGTTTCCCCCGGCCTGGCCGAGGGTGCTGATGCTGGCGCCATCCTTGGAGGCTCCATGTCTTGGTCGGGGTCGATAGGTGCCAATCCAGGTGGGTCGTCAATAAGTTCTCCAGGAAGGCAGGCGCAAATCTCGTACTTGCTCAATGGCTCTCTGGCTGCCAATGGCGGGTAGTCCCATGGGTCGCCGTCTGGCCACAGCTGCTGGCCATGCATGTGGTGTGGTTTGAGGCGGCGAATTGCAATAATTGCCGCAGCGGGTACCACGTCCTCAGTCATGATAGCGCCCTGAGCACCCAACCAAAATCTGCAACCTGCTTTTGTGGCGATCTCCATGTTGATCACCAGCTCGACTTCGTTCTTGTAGCTGTTGAACTTGTACGATTCCACTGAAGTATGTGGGTTCTTTTGAACATTGTTCAAATATGTGCTAGAACTGAAGAATGCCTCGGATCGCTGCGATGGTTTGTAAGTTCTGTCTCTCTGAGAATGTGGTTCAACATATCCAGGAATGATCCCTGTCTTCAATATGTTCTTCCAGGCACGGGATGCTGTGCCATGATGGAGATATTTGACATCTGTCCACTGTAAGCTCTCCCATCCCATGTTCCATGGCTTTGAAGATGGGTTGACACAACTGTGACCACCGACGCACCGAATAGCAATAACGCTGTTCCAGTCAAAAATGCTGGGGTCACCTCCGTCAGGAATCGGCTTGGCGTATATCTCGATTCTGTTTTTCTGCGGGTCAATATGCTTCTGGAACGCACGAATAATGAATATCGGATAGTAGTCGTTCCAATCGGTGTATCCATCATTTTCACCGTCTTTCTTGAAATGTGCCACTGCCGCTTCCATGGATGGTCCATTGTGTCTTTCTTTGCGATCTCGGAATTTCCATTGAACCATTTCTTTAAATGATTTCCAATTGTTTGGAATCTTCCAATCATTCTTTGTTGTTTTGTCCCAGATATTAATACGTCTGTCATGAAATTGGTTGATCCAAAACTTTTTGTAGTGAATCTCATGGCGTAACATAGTCGTGATGTCTTTGCTCATGT
Source organism: Prorocentrum cordatum (assembly GCA_963575745.1). Classification (NCBI taxonomy): domain Eukaryota; class Dinophyceae; order Prorocentrales; family Prorocentraceae; genus Prorocentrum; species Prorocentrum cordatum. The sequence continues at coordinate 385,635 of CAUYUJ010007224.1, read as the reverse complement.
ATTTGTTTGTTCCCAGCCATTCTTCATCAATTAGCTCAGGACCATAACGTACATCGTCGTAATGTGGTAATGGTATCCATTTCCATTCTGGGAAACAACCAGATTGTGCAATGTCAGGCGCATGAGCAATTACACTATCATCATGCAGTAGCTGCTCGTACCACTCTTGGTCTTCGATGCAGGCAAATCCATTGGTCGCTTTCGTGCCCCGCAACATTGGGCACATGTATGGATGTTCATCTTTGACGCCATACTGTAACTTCCATTCGCGAATAGTGCATGAGTTGTCGAAGATCCCGAGCTTGCTGGTATCCTCGTGCATGGAACGCTCACAACTGTCCTGCCATGACAATATATTCATCTCATGTGGAGAAGGCTCCTCCTCAGCAGGAGTTGCCTCCAGCTCCATTGCCTCAAGGTCGGTGCCGTCATCAGGGATCGGTACCGCCTCAGCTTTTGGGAGCTGATCTGCTGGTTGTTGTTCTGCTTTAGGCTCTGGAGTCGATGGTTGCGACGCTTTGATCGATTGCGGTCCAGGTTGCAGTGGATCAGGCAATGGGCCTGGTGGGGCTGGCTGTGCTGTGTCATCAGCTGCCCTCCATGCGGCTGTAGGGACATTAGGGTCATGACCCAAAGCAACTCGATCCAGTGCATTCTGTTTGAAGAATGTTTTGCATGCCTCGATGTTCTTCTCGTTCTCGGCAGCTGGGCCGATGCGGTGAGAAGACAATCTGTTTTCTTCGGCAATGAGTCTTGATTTGGTCGCATTATCGTCTCCATCCAACTCTTTGATCTGACGTAAGAATTGCTCGAATACAACCCAAGTAACTGCATGTGCATCTTCAACTGTTTTGACGATCTTGGGTTCTAGATGTTCATCTTTCTCAAGAGAACGCCAAGATGCCCAAGCCCCAGGGTATTCTTTGATCAACAGCATAAGGTACTGGAATAAGTCATTGTATGCCATAACCCATGGATCATTATCAGGAAGGGTTTGGTCAGGATCGCTAGGGTCCGTTGCTGGCGTACGTGTAGACCTTCCAGGAGTCGGCTCAGTCGTGTCGCCCGTCTCGGCAGGCAGTGATGCCGGCAATGTGCCCTCGGCACATGACGCCATCCACGCACAATGAGCCATCTCGTTTGCCGTCTGTGTCATCAATGTTGTGAGGCTGAGGTCTCTTTTCCATTCGTTTGTCAACTTTTCTCTGAAGTCGAGGGCTGCCATGATTTCCTTGGCCTGAGTGTAGGCCTGGTTGTCCGTGACAGAAGTCAGCAATGGCGGCCTGAATGGATATGGCTGAGAAGGAAGAGACTGTATCAATGCGCAAAAATTGCGATAGCATACTGCGTCGCAGAATTGCGTTGTAACATTGCCATGTTATGGTTATTCTGTTTGGCGTGCCAAGCCTGTGGGGTAACCCTGTCGTACGTATCCACCCAATGGTCGGATGGAAGAACAGTGATACCACGGTTCTGCATGATAGTGATCAAGTCGCTCGTGTGGTGATCAAAGTTCGGGTGTACGCCCCATTGCGCTGCTTTTCCAGGTCCCATGACCGTGGGGCAGCGGAAATACTGCATCACATCGACAAAACGTGATACGTCCACGAGCACGTGTACGGGCATGAGCGTCGGGACGCCGCCCTCACATTCCATCTTTTGGAGCTCGTGTACGTTGGTAGGAGCACGACTGTGATGTCGGCGCATGTCGATGGTGTTCTGTCCAGGATTAGCACATGCGATGTCGTTCGCACTCCATACTACCATGGCATTGAGTCCCCTGTGATAGTGTCTTTGTTTTATGGATGATGGGAAATCATTGGCCCAGTATTCCCAGATGGTCTCGTTCAGCTCGCGCCACTTCTTGATGGAAGCGTTGTCGCTTTGAAACATGAGGCCTCTGGCTTCGCGGATCTTCCTGATCATATTGCGCTGCTCGAGAGTGTTCTCAAACTGATTGTTGAGAAGAGCGTTGATACGGCTTTCCTCTTTCTCGAAACGTTGCTTGCGTAGTTCCTCCATTCCGTATCGTACGCCCTCATAACCAGCTTCAGGCAAGAGAACGCAATCTTGACCGATCGGCGTATCATTTTGTCTGAACCATTCCCTGTAATTGCCAAAAGAGAATGCCCACATCATGATGTCGTCGCGAATCATGGTCGACAGGTGCTCAAGAGTAGCGCCACCCATGTATTCCGCGCGGTTAAGGCACGGCATGAATAGCGGAACAAGAGCAGTATTTGATGCTTTGGCGAGGTCGATTCTCTTCTGGGCAGCGTTGAGCTCGTCGATGCCGAAAGTGGGGTACTTCTTGTGTTTTGCACCCTTAGCCCCTTTCTTCGCATGCATGATCCATGTTGAGTCCGTGTATAAGTTGGTCCATTTGTACGCATGACCCGATGGCCCAAATGCATGATGTAATAGTATTCCCAAGTCCTCTTGTACGAGGGAGTGCCACCCATTGTCTGACAATAGGGTAGAAACCAAGCGACCACCACAGAAAGCACTGTATTTTGCGTGGTCCAACTCGAATGGGTCCACATCATTGCCAGGAGTCATGCCAGGATCATTCGAACCCATGTGGTCAGCAGCGTCGCCGAAGAAGTCGTTGCCCTCGTTGTATGGTGTCCAACGATAGGTACGCTCTGTCTCTTGTGGATCATCCAATATCGCCACCCAACCATTCGTATGGTCGGATGGCGTTGCCACCGTCTTGGAGTTTGATCCGATACTTCCAAAGCCTCCGCGCGCAGTCAACCATGTAGTAAGCTTGCGGCGGAACTTTCTTTGTTTGGGTAAGGTCGGAAAAAGCTCTCGTGTTGGTGACCAAGTTATCCTCGACGATATGACCGATGTGCCCAGATGTATCCGATGTCCTGGCGATGCCAGGTGGACGAGTAGGTAGCTTGGCCATTGCACGATCAATTTTAGGAGCATAGCATGGCGTTACCAATCCATTCTGGTATACATCGGATGGTGCACTCAGACCATTGTTGTAATAGTTTTGCGTATCCGTAACGCTGTCGTCGGTGTATTGTCCCAGAACTGCACTGCCAATTTTGGACCAATCGTTGTGAATCATCATCCACTCCGTCTTCAGTATCATAGTAGTAAAGTTTGATGGTGGACATTTGCGGTCTGATCCTGGGATCGTCGCATTCAAATGATCATGTAGTCCACGAACACTATCTTGTACTGAAGGATTACGATTGAAAAGACTGGAAATCATACACATAGCACGCATGAAAGATAGCCACGGCGTAGCTGTGAACGTGTTGTACTCGTAGTTGGCGTTGCCGCCGACGGATCCACTCTCAGTGCTGGCCCATTTCTTAGCCTCGACGGACGCGAAGCGGGCAAGTTCACGGATAGAAGACTCGTCGGGTACTCGAAGATCAAATTCTCCGCTCCGATCGGCACGCCGTTGATGTATGTATATGTAACCATCTTCGGGATCACGAGGACGACCAGTTTGAGCGTGGTACGCAAAGCCCACGCGGTCATCGTCCCTGGCGTTCGGGTCGTACTCCTTGTCGTAGCCGATGGGCCAGCCGACGAGGTTGAGCGGCTGTGCCTGATCCATCTCGTGGATGGAGGGGTCGGGATTAGAACCGATCTCACTTATGTTCGCCTCGCAAGCGGCAAACAGGATGCTTGTAAGCTTTGTAGCTCGAGTCGTAAAATTGCTGCGGTGTGAACGAATAATCAATGTCCTAACTCTCTCTGCATCTCGTTGAGGTGAGGGAGGATGGCGAGGATGTCTACCGTGCGGTGAACGTGCGCGTGAACGAGGTGTGCGCGACGCAGTATCTGCGGCTGGTACGCCATAGTGGTACATGCATGCACATAGTCCCTCATGGTTAGCTTGTCCAACACACTGAAATCCGCATTCTGATCCTACCTCGCCCCATCTTTCTTTTTCCGTCAGCAATATCTTGCATATTTCTGGGCATCCATTCACTTTAGGAGGTTCCGCTTCATGAGGTAAACCATCGGGCCTCCGAGGCCCTCGTATCGGCGGACATTGTATCGGAGTAACAGGAAAAATAAGCGAGTGTTCCAAGAGGTCCTTCCAAAGGTCTGCTTTCTTGGTCTCGAAATGTTTGGTCATCATATCTGCGATCTGCTCTTTTGTTCCTACATATTTAAGCTCGATATGTTCAATTTGACATGTTTCGCATATCCAATCCAGATTGATACGATGAGTACGATGAAGATGACGAAGTGCTGGTGTACGTCCCTTTTGGACAATTTTGATAACGGCCTGGTTATCCTCCAAGACGATAAGTCGTACTTTCGGTGCACTGATCTCTGGAGCTGGCTCTGGATCCACGTGTAGTACGGTACCTTCATGGGATATTGTACGTCTCTTTGGAGTCGTAGGTAAATCCGTGTTTAGCGGTAGTTGCCTACGGCCAGGAGAAGATCCCCGAGCAGGGGGTGCCTTGCGAGGCGATGGTTTACGCTTCTTTTTGGCTGCCAATGTAGGACACATCGCCGGGTCAACGTGTCGATGGCAACTCAGGCATGTATTCTTCTCTTTGCATGTTTTGGCAACTCCCACCACGGCTTCCCAGAATGATAGTAGTGGTAACCCTTCCAGTCGTAGTGCGGAATCGAGAGCAACGATCTCCGATTCAGTAGATGAATGTGAAACAACCGTTTGTTTCTTACATACAGCGTTGACTGGAAAGAACGTATTGGGTCCAACAAGCGCAGCAAAAACACCGGTAGTGGATTTGGATGAAGTAATGCAATCAGCGAACGAGGCGTCAGTGAACAGCATGATGGATAACTTGTCTGATGAATCGCCTATCCATCCGTGTAAGCAGTGTGTACGCGTCGTTTTGATGTAGCATATCAACCGATGTAGACGTTTGTCACATGTAGTATTCCATTTGGTAATTTCTCTGGCCAACATACATACCGGATGTAGAAGATCGAAACGACAGCAACGTGCCAAGTACAGGATCTTCATTAGTACACTTGCCGCGTCCTGGCCGAGAACGCCCTCGTCTGAATAGTCGGACTCAGTGAAGGAGGTGTCCTCGATGCCAGGGGTCTCTGCGTCGGGTAGATCATGGTATGTGGCGGGTATGGTATTGGTAGAAGTTGTGTCGATGGATTTTGCTGGGCTGGATGATCTTGTCCGTGCGTTGAGCACACTAGTAGGTCTGGCGACCGACCCGGAGGAAGATGGCGATTTGGATCGCGAAGCCCTCGGCGAGTCGGATCGTTTCCGACGTGACCCTGTTCCCTGGGCGCGCTTGGAGGCGCATTCCAGGTACCGCTCAATGCACTGATCTGTAAAACCAAGCATGTCATGTCGAATACCACGAACGTGTTTTGCCGTATTGTATTCTTTCTCGTTGTGTGCAGGTAGCATAGGGCGTATTGTGGACATTCTTTTGTCGAAGATGCTCTGCGGTACGTCATATGCTTGTTGTCCACAACCCAAATATTGTGAGTATGGAGTAGGTGGATCCAAATCGATACCGCTTTTACGAATATAATCCCAGCCAGTCTGTAGATTATGAGCTGGGCCGGCCAATTTGAAATCGTCCACATATACTGAAAGTATCAGTCCCAGTTTGTTGTGTCTCCATACACATTCCCATCCTGAAATAGGCTCGAAACCGACGCTTTCCAAGCATGTACGGCATTTTCGTTCCCAAAAGACACCTGCAAGAGGGTGTCCGTATAGTGCCAATCGCAATCGGCACACTGGGTTATTGTATTTTGACCATGATGTCGGTTGTCGCCATTTAGGTATAGTAATCCAAGTATCAACTGGATCAATTCGTCCGTCGCCGTATAATAATGCCTGCGTGTAAGCTCCAGGTGCGTCACTTTGCTCTCCCGCATATTGCGGTAATAATGCAGTAGCATCGCAAAGTTTGGAAGCCTCTATATGCGAAGCACTGGAAGCGGCGTCGGCGAATATGGCGGCCAAACCAGTTTCATCTTTGCCTGTATTGCCCTGAACCACCACTCTGCCCTTGAATTTACGTAGATCAGGAGGAAGTTCTTCATGTTTGACTGAAGATAATTCCAATATATTGAAGAAATGCACCTTTGTTCCATTGCGAATAGCTTGTGACTCAATGTCAGCTTTTTCTGCAACAGTCTCCAACATCCATGTTTGTTTCATTTCCAATCTCTCGTATTCTTTTCGTAGGGCTTCTTGTGCACGTGGTTCTGCGGCAACTTCTTTCTTACTCAGGTTTCTGGTAACTAATGCTGGGCGTGACCATGTCGAATCTGGTATTTTATCTCTGTGTGCCGGCATGTAGTTGGTCTCACGTGGCATGGTTGGTATTGCTACCGACTGGGTGAACTTGCGTATGAGCGGGTTCAAAGTCCCAAAGTCGGTTCCTTCATTATCCACAAATACCAAAGCACGTTCTTCTCCATCGTGCTGTTGTGGTAGTTGGCGGTAGTATAGTACCGTGGTAATGTCACGTGGCCCACCAGGTAATTTGGCATACAGTATTTCTTTGTTTGTCACGCCTTTGACATTCTCGTCGCGGATGACGTCACCATTGTCAGTGTCGTATGTAATCCGTCGTTCCACAGTATTCCATGTGGGTCCGCCTGATGTAGTAGTACGGAAATTGTTGACCTGTTTATCCTGTCTTGTCCACACTCTCAATGCAGCACGATCACGAATTTCACGGGCTCGTTTAACGTCGTTGGCGTAATCGATCTCTTTCTTTTGCTGTCCACGAGAGAGTGTTTTCCAATGCTCGGGGAGAACATGATCGGGGCGTGTAGTAGTCTGCACACGTGTCTCGCGCCCACGAACCACCATTTTGCCGTCTGGCGTTATTTTTGGAAGCTCATAGAACTGAATCGTGCCTGTCCACGGCTCGCTCTGCTCCCTGTGGTCGTTGGCTCGTGATCTCCGGAACCCGGGAAAAGAGTGAAGCCGCCCCCCGTGGGGAGGCGATCGTTTCTGAGCTCCCTTCGAAGTGCCCCCAGGGCTCCGAAATCACTGGTAGCCCCACGAGCACGCGTGATTGGAGTTCGGTTTCCATGGTGCATGTTTTTTTTCTGTTGTTTGTAGTTTTTTTTTTTTGTGCAAGGCATGGTTTTGGGCGCTGCATTCAGGTGCGCGGCCTGATTTTTGCATATGGTGATCCAGTTTTTTTGCTCGGATGGTGTGTTTTTTGTTTCGGTATCATGCTGGCGGGTTTTTTTGGGGGGGCACGTGGTCGTGAATTCGGCCTTTGACCACGTGGGTCGGGTGCTCCTATGTGCGCGATGCGAAGAAGGCGGGATTCAGGATTGACAAAAAAAAATCACATGGGACAGATGCTGCGATACAGGGTGGAGGTGGATGAGGAGGAAGAGGACGAGGAGGAGGAGTTCGGCAGCGGCGGCGGGGTTCGACGACGGCGATACGGAGGAGGCAGGAGCATGACAGGAGGGGGAGGATGCCGATCCCCCCATCGGCTCGTGCGCCCGCGCCGCCCTCCGCGGGCTGGCGCCGCAGCGCATCGGCCCGGCGATGGACGTCGAGGCCAGGATTCTCCTGGCCTTGGCGCCCTCGCGGGGGCACGTCGACATCGGTGCCCTGAAGCGCATCAACACGGCGCGCCCGCCCAGGGGAGGGAGCGGGGCCAGGAGCGCGGCGAGGAAGAGGGAGAAGGAGGAGCAGGAGCGGGCCGAGGGGGGATGATGATGATGATGATGATGATGATGATGATGATGATGGTGATGATGATGATGATGATGATGAGGAGGAGGAGGATGAGGAGGATGAGGAGGAGGACGAGAAGGAGGAGGATGAGGAGGTAGGAAGAGAAAGAGGGAGGATCAGGAGAAGAAGGAGCACGAGAAGGAGGAGCGTGATGAGGAGGACGACGGCGATCACGACGACGACGACGAGGACGACGAGGGCCAGGAGGCCAAGAGGAGGAGGAGGACTCGAGGACCAGGAAGAGAGGAGGAAGAGGATAATAAAGATGATGATGCTGGTGATGATGATGCTGATGATGATAAGCATGGAAATGATGACGATGATGATGATGATGATGATGATGATGATGATGACGACGACGACGATGATGATGATATGATGGTGATGATCGCCTATCTTTCTCCTCCTCCTCTTCGTTCTCCTCCTCCTCCTCCTCCTCCTCCTCCTCCTCCTGTTCTTCCGATCTTGCTCCTCCTCATTCCTCGTCGGCCCGCTCCTACTCCTGCTGCTCCCTCTTCCTCGCCGCGCTCCTGGCCCCGTTGCCTCCCCGTTCCTCCTCCTCATTCCTCTTACTCCGAGTCCTATCGATATTATGGGCTGCAGAGTTGGATACATGAGTCCGTCAGTAGCCTTTTGGATCTGTCTCCTTGGCGCCCTAGCTTTTTTTGCATCGGTCCCCCTGGCGCCAATGGCTGCCTGGGTTCGCTCCCTCAGCGGGGCCCTGAAGACGTGGTGCCCCAGCAGGGCCGAGGGGCTTGGCGCCCAGGGCGCTGCGCCCCCCGGCGCGCTCGTGCCCGCTCCCGGGGACGTGGGCCAGCAGGGCGGCGTCGCGAACCCGGGCGTTGCCGCTGCCTCGTGGTTCGTGGTCTGGCAGCGGGTGGCGCGCGGCCTCATGCGCCTGGCGTTCCGCCGCCGTTGCTGGGGCTTGCTCGGGCAAGTCCTCAAGGACATCAAGGCCCTCCCCCCTCGACCCCCCCACGACTCGTATCCGACAGGTTCCTCCACCTCAGGACTCGTCCGATCCCCCTCCTCCTCTTCGTCGTCGTCCTCCTCCTCCTCCTCCTGTTGCTAGACTCCTGCTCCTCCTCATCCTCCTCCTCCTCCTCCTCCGCCCCCTCCTGCTCGACTCCTGCTCCTTCTCCTTCTGCTACTGCTCCTCCTGATCCTCCTCCTCCTCCTCCTCCTCCTCCTCCTCCGCCTACCCTCGCTCTCCCTAGTCCTCTATATATTCTTCGCAACTTATCGAGGCGCGCGGGCAGGGCGTCCTTGGGGCCTGACGGCTGGATTGCCGCGCTGGACTGGCGTTGGCGCTGCTTGAGTGGTTGGACGGCTACGTGGGCAACCACGCAGCGTCCTGGCCAGGGCCGTCGCCGACGAGTTCGCGCGCGTCGAGCGCCTCTGCCTCTGAGGCGGACGCTGCCTCCCGCGACGTCGTCGCGGGCAGGCGCTGATTTCAATTAGATTTTCAGTTCGAGCCTTTCGCCGCCTCAAAACATAGAAGGGGTGCGGAGATCCACCGTGCTGCCTCATCCTCATGCTTATGATGCTACTCCCTCACCCTCCTTTGTTACCTCCCCCTTCCCTCCTCCCTCCTTTGTTACCTCCCCCTCTGTTACCTCCCCCTCCCTTCCTCCCTCGGCACGACTCTTCCCCCTCTTCCTTCCGTCGTTCCAACCCGGGTGGGAGGCTCATCTCCGCCTCCGCCCTCCCTTCGATCCTCGTTTTCTTTTCCGCCGAGCGCCGCAAGGCGTTGCGCGGCCCTGCAGGCCGCCCGGCAGCCGCCCGCGCAGCTCGCCCAGGGTTGGCGGAGGAGCGAGGAAGGCTAGGAGGGCTAGGAGGAGCGAGGAGGGAGGAGGAGCGAGGAGGAGCGAGGAGGGCTATCGAGACTACGCAGGAGAAGAGGACGAGCCACACTAACGAAATGAAGAGGAGGAGGAGGAGGAGGAGGAGGAGGAGGAGGAGGAGGAGGAGAAGGAGTCCGAGGAGTCCGAAGAGGAGGAGGGGGAGGGAGGAGGGAGGAGGAGGAGGAGGAGTAGGAGGAGGGGGAGGATATGCGAAAATGGGGGGGTGGGGGTGCGAGAAGCAGTGGCAGACGGAGCCCCAAGTAAACGTTCCTCCTCCCAATCCCTCGGCCTCCTTTTCCTCGTCCGCCTCACATCCTTCGTCCTCCTACGTCCTCCTGCACTGCTGCGCCCCTTCTCCCCATCAACGCAATGCACAGCCCTCGACTCTCCACATCTCTTCCCCTTACTCGACCTCGTCTCTTTAAACCGTCTCTTTCAAAGGGGCTCTGCATCCGTGTCTCCTCGCCCCCTGCCCCCATGTCCCGGGGTCCTCAGAGTCCTCAGACCCCTCTCGCCCCGCCCAATCGCCCCCGACTCCGTCTCCCTCGGCTCCTCGCGGTCCTAGGCCCTAGGCCGCCGCAGCGCGCGGCGCCCAGGTCACCCGCGTTGGTTCCTCGACGTCCTCTCGCGAGAAGGCGCGCCCCTGTCCCTCGAGGCCGTTCCCCGCTTCTGCAGCAGCTTGGGTCATGAGCTGCGAGGGTGGGCGGGATTGAGGGCGCGCATCGGCTCCGTCGCACCGATCGTGCACGTTCCCGATTCAGACGATGAGGGCCAGCAGCAGCAGCAGCATCAGCAGCAGCAACATCATGAAATTGTGCCCCATCAGCAAGACGCAGACCGCGATCGAATACAACAGCTGGAAACAATAGTGGCGGAACAAAGGCTGCCCAGCCACAACGTCGGGACTGCTGCGCCCTTGACCCAGCGGGGGCGGCCCAGCACGCGAGTTGGACCCCGTCGGCCCGTCGGCGGGGCTGCCACTGCGACGGGTGCCGCCCCCGGGGGTCACGGGCGCAGCAGCCCCGGCGCGGGGCTGACCAGCGAGGGCAGTCATCAAACGTTTGCGGCAGAAGCTCCGACGTCGACCGCCTGGCCGCAGGAGACCAGGGGCCCTAGAGGTGGAGCGGGGGGGGGGGGATGGATCATGCTTCGGCGCAGCAGGAAAAGCAGCAGGAAAAGCAGAAGAAGAAGTGCGATGAGGGGCGTCAAGGAACCGAGGAGTTTAAATGAGGGGGCTGAGGAGGGCGGGCGGATGGAACGGGCGTAGGAAGGCCGAGTGGCGAGGAGGGGGGGGGGCAGAGAAGGGCAGCAAGACGGCAGCATCAGAGCGGCTAGAGCGTTCGCCTTCCCCTCTCAGCAGTCCTCCTCAGTCCTCCTCCTTCTCCTTCCTCATCTGTGCCCCTCTGATGTCCTTCTCCTCCGCCTCCTCCTCCCCGGGGCTCCTCCCCCTTCCTCCTCCTCCTCCTCCTCCTCGACTCCTCATCCTCCCCCCTTCCTCCTCCCCATCTTCCTCCTCGCCATCCTCCTGCAAGGACCCGTGGGCGCGGGAAAAATACAGTGGCCAAGTATGAAGCTGCCGCGGCCGAGAAGGGCCGCATGGAGATCGCTCGGAAAGGCACTCGGAACCTGACGGATTCATCTAAGATATCCATCGCCCTTAGGCGGAATTATTCGAACGTGGCCGCCTCAGATCTCGGCAAGGTTGTGTTGGACGATCTCTCGGGCCAGACGGTTTGTCGGGCCGAGCTTGTGACTGCGGCGGCTTTGTGTGCATCTGCTAAATTTGGGTATTATCGTGCGCTGCACGACGCTGTGTATGGCCCTGGATGTTCAGGTATTGTCGTGCATTCTGTGCTATCCGACGCGACCAACAGCTCCGTGTTCAAGGGGGAGAAGCTGCAATCGACCATAGTTGAGTCTCTGTACGTCCAGGGCGACGTCGCCCTCACAGGGGCGTCCTTGAAGGATGACCTCACAGCGGTGAGCAAGGCGTGCCGCCACTTGAAGCGCGTCGCGGACATTTTGGCCGTGAAGGATGCCAGCGCCATGGGCCTGTGGACGCTGTTGCACAAGCAGTTTAAGAGCATCGGCTGTCCGTCGTGGACAGATTCAGCAGCGCCGCCCGGGCCCTGGGTAAATGCCAAAAAAAACGAGGAGGCTGAGGGGAGGACCCTGACATGGATGGGTGACGGTGAAGAGGACGAGGAGAGGGGAAGGGGAATGGGGCTGATGGGGAGAGGTGGAGGGGTGGAGGGGAGGGGTAGGAGTAGGAGAGGACATACTGAGGACAGAGAGTGGGCGCGGCAAGCAGGGAGGGGAGCAGTGATAGAGGGCGCGGCAAGGAAAGGACGACGAGATTCCCCGGCCCCCCCCCGCCCCGCTGCTGGCCTGCCCACACGGTCGCGTCGCCTCCTCGCCTCCTCGCCTCCTCGTTCGGCGATCGGGCCCCCCGGCGCTGCCCCCGCGAGTCCTCGGCCTTCTGCAGCTTGAGGCGCTGCGCCTGCGCCCGGCGCCTCATCCCTCTATTCCTTTTCGTCCCCCATAGCCCCATAGCCCCTCGTCGTCGTCGTTGCTGCTGCCGCTGCTGCTGCTGTTCCTCCTCCTCATCCTCCTCCAGTTTGGTTCCTCAGACCGACGTGTGCAAAAATGCAAAAATCAGCCTCCTCCCTCCTCCCGGCCCCTCCTCCTCCCCCCCCTCCTCCTCCTCTTCCTCCTCCTCCTCCTCCTCCTCCTCCGCCTCCTCCTCCTCCTCCTCCTCCTCCGACTCCTCCTCCGACTCCTCCTCCTCCTCCTCCTCCTCCTCCTCCCCCCCCCCCTCTCCCTCATTCTACCCCGCCTCCTCCTCCTCGGACTCCTCCTCCTTCCCGTTCCCCTCCCCCAAATCGACGAGTCGACGACGCCCTGGGATGTACGATCGGCGCCCCTCCGCTCCGCCCCCCGCGCTGCCTCTCGTCCGACCCCAGGCCTGATGAACCAGTGCCTGACACGTTCACGTCCTATCTGTACACTGCGGACTGCGGCCCAGACCAGGTGGGCCTAAAGAAGATCGTCCGTGCTGCAGTCTCTCAGAGCCCTCGTTGCGTGTCTCTCCACGTGGATTGCATGCAGCACGGGAACCATCGCATGGTCAAGGGGGGGCTTACTCTAGAAGAGATGATCCTTCACGATTTAGGGGTGACGTGGAAGTATTACAGCGGCCTGTGTAAGCTAACGCACGCGTGGCGCGAGGTGCACAACGATATATTTCAAGCTTGGGCGCGCGCATACGGGCCTCTCAGTGCAATGACGTTGGTCAAGTGTTTACCTAGGAAGCCGATTGCAGAGAGGTGGGGCACAATAGATGGGACCGAGGCTTACATGACCAATGCTGGCCGAGATCGTGTTGCCACAATTGTCACTGCGGGGTTGACTGCCCTTGTTAAGAAGTCTGGCGCTGCCAAGAAGGCTGCGGCTGCACCCATTAAAGATGATGATGGCCCTGGCCCCCTAGACGAAGTAGCCATCGAGGAGACTGTGCGGTACAGGGAAATGATGGGCAGGTGGCGTCGGGACGTGCTGTGCATAATAGCGGACCCCATCTTTTGGATTACTTTGAAGTTCTCCCACAGAGCCCGAAGTCCTTTGACTGGCTTCCTGGCGTACAACCAGAAAGTTCGCACCAACGACGAGCTGTGGCGAGACGGCCCAGCAATCGTGCAGCTTGCAACGGGGCGGGCCCGCAGTTTCATGGACGAGTTCGACAGGATGTTGGACGACCCTTGGTGGGGCACTGTCATCGACGAGTATGCTGACGAGCTGACCCCGGCCCAGTGCAGGGGGATGCGCCTCTTGGCAGTGTCGTTGATCCTGTTCTATGCCGCTGCTTTCGACAGGCGAATTGTCAGGCCGATCTCCAAGTTCTGGGCCAAAAAAATGTTTATCTTAGGCGAGTGGGTGTGTGAAATGCGCGCGTGTAACTAGGTATAGATTATGTGGAAACGCACGCGTGAACTAACGTGACACCTACGCTGCGCGCGCGTGCGCGCTCGTGCATGCGCCCTCCCTGCCCTCCCATGGTTTACTCGCCCTCTCTGTCCTCGCGCATGTGCGTCTGCGTTCGAGTGCGAGACGGCGCCCGGCGAGGTGCCAGAAAAAAGTGTGCGTGCGTGTGCGTGTGTGTGTGTGTGTGTGTGCGTGTGCGCGCGCGTGTGTGTGCGCGTTGTGCGTGGCGCGTGCGATCGCGCGATGTGCGTGCCGTCCTTCCTCTGCCCCCTCTCTCTCTCTCTCTCTCTCTCTCTCTCTCTCTCTTTCTCTGTTGCTCTCCATCTCTAAGTCTTTCTTTCTTGCTCTGCCTCTCTCAATCTCTCTTTCTTTCTTTCTCTGTTGATTCTCTCTCATCCCCTCTCTCTTCATATAGATCTATATACCGATATCTCTATCGCTCTGCCTTTTTGTTTGTTTGTTATATCTCTCTCTCTCTCTCTCTCTCTCTCCCTCTATCTCCCCGTCCATCCATCTCTCTACTCAGCTCTGCGTCAGACGCGACGAGGGATGTTCGGGCTCGGAAGGCAGCGCGGGGAGCGAGCGACGCGGGGAGCAGCGGCGAGTTTTGGGGGGGGGCGCGGCCGGCTCGGATTCGCACGGCCGCGTGGCCCACCGCCCGGGGGCCCGCCTCAAACGGGGGGGGGGCCACGGTGACTCCCCGAGCTGGAGACTGGGGGCGTCTGGGACTGTCTAGCGAGAGGGTGGGGCCGCGCTGCAGGGGGATGCCGGGGATGCTGATGCTCCTTTGTCGCCCTCGGCGGCGGCTGCGTCGGTCTTGAAGCGCTGCCCCCACGCCCCCGCCGCCCCCTGGACGCGGGGCCTGGGCACGCGCCGTCGGCGAGACAATTGCACGACGCACACCAGCAGCAGACATCACGCGAAAACAAAAAACAGCACACGCTGGCAACAATCATCGCACAGATCGCACAGCACGCACCAGCAACGCAAATCACGCACCGCACGCCAGCATTTCAACCACGCCGCATGCACCACTTTTGCTCGCACCCCAAGCGTCTCCCAAGACTGACGCGGCGGAAGGGGCTCCAGGCCGACGAGGGGAGGGGGGGGGAGGGGGGGGAGGAGGCGGAAGAGAGGAGACGGAGAAGGAGGAGGAGGAGGAGGAGGAGGAGGAGATAGATGAAGAGGAGGAACAGACTGAGGAGGGGGAGAAGGGGAGAGTAGGAGACGGAAGATGAAGAGTTGGGCAGAGGAGGAAGATTAGGGAGGGGGATGGCGGGGCCAGAGGTCAGAGGCAGATATGCAAGTAGCATTTGTCGGCTCTATCCGACGGCCCGACTGCCCAGGTTTCCTCTGAAGTTGTTTATCCTTGCCTCGAAGAAGCACGACGTCTTCTGCGATGCCCGCCAGGGCGACGCCGCCCGGCTCCTCCTGCTCCTCGCTCGCCTCGCTCCCCTTCCTCCTCCCTCCTTCCTCCTCCTCCTCTCCTCCTCCTCCTCCCTCCTGACTCCTCCTCCTCCTCCTCCTCACCTCTCCTCTCCTCTCCTCTCCTCTCCTCTCCTCTCCTCTCCTCTCCTCTTCCTCCTCCTCCTCCTGCTCATCATCCTCCTCCTCTCCCCCCTCCCCCCCCTCCTCTTCCTCCTCCTCCTCCTCCTCCCCCCCCATCCCCCCCCCTTCGGTGACGGTGACCTCGGTGATTTTGTAAGTCTATGCCAGTCTATGCTAGCGCCGCTGCTAGCGGTGGAACCAGCGCACTCTGGCGCGCCCCCGCCGCGCGGGGTAGCTGCGCACTACGCCCTAAAGGGGCCCTACCTAGCAAACTAGGATGTCTCCCTCCTCGTTCTCCTCTTCCCCTTCTCTTCATCATCCCCATGCTCTTCTTTCTCTCCCCCTCCTCCTCCAACTCCACTTCGTTCTCCTCGCCCCCCCCGCCCGCGCTGCGCCTCTCCCCTCGGCCCATCGACCTACCCCCCCTCCCCTCCGCCCCTCTTCCCGTCCCCCCCTCTCTCTCCCTCCTCCTTCTCGTCCTCCTCCGTCTCCTCCTCCCTCTTGGGCCGGCCGGCACGTGGTCGTCTCGTCGTGCCCATGATGATGATGCATGTTTGATTTGCGCATTTGTAGCGGCCGCGAGGTGTGGCGCGCGAGATCTTGGCGTCCAGCGACCTAGACGACGTAACGAAGAGCATCAGGGATTTCTACTCCGCAGAGCTGCATGAGGCATCTGCTCATGGAACTTGCCCGCCGAGGCTATGGACGTGCATTGTGATGTGGAGGCGCATGGTGAAGGGGGACCAGCAGCCAGCAGAGACCATCAACAAATTCATCACTATACAGTCGGATCGCGCGCCGAACATCGGCATTGATCTCATGTCCAGCCGCGTGCAAATCAAAGGGCTCCTGGACAGGTCCAGGGCGGCCATCAACAGGAAGTGGCGCGATTGCAAGACTGAGGCTGAGTCAATAATGACCACGTGCCTGACACATATCAAAGAAGTAAAGGAGATTATGGACGCGTTCAGATATCAGACTCCAGTTGAGCACCAGCCGCTGCCGCTGCATGATGATGGCACCCTCCTTCTACCGTTGCCGCCGCCGCCTGGCGAGCTGCCGACAGGTGGGGCCGCGATCGCGCCGCCCGCGCCGATAGCTGACGACCCCGCGGCCGCCGGCCATCCAGCCGACGCGGCCGCGTGCCCGGCGGCGCCGCAGCGGGCCCCCGACTTGAACGACGCTGTGCGCGCGAGCAAGTATAATTCACAATGGAGTTCCACAGTCAAGAAGCACAGGGGAGCAACGTCCATGATTGAGCTGCAACCAATGGCCCACGACGACGCCATCGGCCCCCCCACCTATTTCATCTGCTGCGAGAAGTATAAGTCACACGGTCATTTTGCCGAGTGCTTTTTCGACCCAGAGACCATGGTTGTGTCGGTGCGACGCCCTCTAGCATGCGCTTTCAAATCTTCACTGGAAATCTTCCTGTCCGAATACTACACCACGCGCCAAGTCCGCGCCGTGGAGGGAGTTGATGAGAAGCCACTTTCTGAGCTGATCAAGATTGGACTCAAGGTTCATCAGAGCGTCCGCGTCTCGCAGAGACCGATTGTGTGGGACCGCGGCTTGCTCGCTACATGCACGGCGTCGCCTGATCAGGCGCCCCTGTTCACGATGACCCACCAGCCCACCAAGAAACGGCGGAAGGCCGCGCCCGCGGGCGCGGCAGGCAGCGGCGCCGAGCCGGGGCCAGATGCAGAGGCTGCGGCGGCGGCCGAGAAGGCTGCCGCGGAGGAGCTCACGGCAGCGGCCAGCGGGGAGGCGGGGGAGGAGGACGGCGACCTCGACCTAGATCGCGAGATGGCCAATCTACTCACGCAGCTCGAGAGAGAAGAGGAGGGCAAGGTCACTGCGGCGACCAAGGCAGGCAAGATTACGGACAAGGATTTGGAGGAGGCCGTCAAGCACGTCGTCGACCCGGCGGGCGGCGAGTCCTTCCCAGAGTTGTTGTTGGAGGCAGCGTGCAACAGCAAGGCTGCCATGGGCGTCGTTGACGGTAGCGGGGCCCTTGACTTGCTGAAGAGGGAATGGCATCACCAGTTCTTGGCAGGCGTCGAGCTGCTTGGCAGAGTGCCAGGGCCGCCTGCCCAAAACATTCTGCCTGGTGCCAACGGGGAGTTCTCCTTGGTGACGTTTGCTGGCAGGGTTCGGATCGCATCGTGGATTAGCGTCAAGGCCAACAAGGCCCGCCTCGTCCGGCAGGATGCTGCAGGTAAGCTCATGACGATCACGCCCATGCATGACCCCGAGGTTGTACTGAACCACGAGTCCGTCGTCATCCATCCTGCCATCGGCATATCGGACCGCAGGATCAAGGGGCCGACCAAAGATGCCTTGGAGGCGAAGGCAGATAGAAAGAATCCTCGACAGGCGCTGCCTGCTGACATCAGTAATCTGATGGGCAGGTGGCAGCTGGCTCTACGCGAACCAGATGCCATGAAAGAGTACTCGTGCATGTGGTGTTTGACACACGATGGCCGTGCGATGCCAGCCGATACTGGGTGCCCTCTGTGCCGATTTGGGTGGCACGCGGCGTGCATGGACAAATGCAGCGCAGATTCTATTATGCGTCAGCTACCCGATGCAGCTGTTCCAGGTGGCTTCGAGCTCCACGGGATATTGCAGAGGTCATGCCCTGCGTGCTTTGCCTTCATATCGCGTAGGGCTCCGGCGAGGGCGCGAAGTTGTTCGCGCTTTGCGGTCCGCGGTCCCCCCCCCGCGCCTAACCTCCCTTCGGAGGGGTGGGCGGGGGGCAGGCGGCGCGAGAGCGCGAAGTTATTCGAGCTTCGCGCAGCGCGAAGCACGAACTCAGGAACCCTTAGTCCCTTGGTCCATTCCAACTATTGCTCTAACATCCCCCGCCGCCCGATTGTTCATTTCCCCCCTTCATCTCCCCCCCTCTCTCTCGCTCTTTCGCTCGCCCTTGCTCGCTGTTGCAACTGTGTGTTGTTTATATAAATATGTATATATATATATATGTATGTATTTAGTGTTGTTTCTCTCTCTCTCTCTCTCTCTCTCTCTGAAGTCTCTCTCTCTCTCTCTCTCTCTTTCTCTCTTTTTCTCCCTCTCACTCTCTCTCTCTCTCTCTCTCTCTCTCTCTCTCTCTCTCTCTCTTCTGTCACTCTCTCTCTATCTCTCTATATTTCTCTGCTTTGTTGCTTGTGTTATTCCTATTGTTTGCTCTCTCTCTCACACTCTCTCCCTCTCTCTCTCTATCTCTCTCTCTCTATTCTCTCTCTCTCTCTCTCTCTCCCTCTCTCTATCCATGGTCCATATCCCTTTTTTTTTTCTCTCTATCTCTCTCTCTCTCTCTCTCTCTCTTTCCCCCCCCCCCTTCTCTCTCTTTCTCTCCTTCGTTCCCCAATCCTATCCCATTGCCACCCCAGGGGTGACAGCGACGCGGAGGGCGAGGCATCAGGGAGGAGAGGGCGAACGAGGAGGAACGACAGGGGTGGCGGAACGAGGAGAAGGGCCATGATGAGAGCGGAAGCGGAGCAGGGGCAGGAGGAGGAGGAGGAGGAGGACGAGGAGGAGGCGGAGGCGGAGGAGGAGGAGGGGGGAGGGCGACCGATGAGAGAGAGACGCCTGAGATCACTAGCCTCCAGCCGACCCAGCTCAGGGCCGAAGGCCTGCCCCGCAGGTCGTTATGCAGGTGGTGTCGCGTTTCGGTATAACAGCGCGGGGGCTCCAAGGCGCCAGGAGACCGCGCCCGGGGCATCCTGGCTCTCGGCTCTCGACCCTGAATCCTCGATCCCCTCACCGCCCACTCCACTCCCCCGCCCGCGCCCGCCTCCCTGACCTGGGCCTTCCCTCCGAGCCCTGACTGGCGCTTGTCCCCGCCCGCCCGCCCGCCTGCCCGCCCGCCCGCGATCTCGCTTACATGGATGGCTTCCCCGCCCGCATTTCTCCGACCTAACCTCGGCCCCCTATCCGCTCAATTCATCTGGCCAGCTACGCTCTTCCGAGGGCGTCGTTCTCTCATCTATCGTCGCCCCTGCCCGACAATGAGGCTGGCGCCGTCAGGGTTCCTCCCTGCCCTCTGCGCAAGATGCGATGCTCGCTGGCGCCCGTGGCAATCGCGACATTGGCCTCCTCCACCTCCCTCTTCCCTCATCCCTCGCCTTCCTCGTCGCCCTCGCCAGATCGGCCCAAGTAAGATTGTCTGGGGAGCCAATCCTCTAAGAGCATCTAGGGAGCCCTGACAAATACTGCGATACCCCACCCCACGGTGATGCCTTGGGATGCCCCTTTCAGTCTCTGTGGTTGTGGACGAGGACGAGGACGGGTGGGGAGGGGAGCGAGCGGGTAGCGTGTTTCTGAAAGCGTTTGGAAGGGGTGCGTCATGCGTCACCCTGGGTGCGTAGCGACGGGGCCGTCGGCGCGGGCGTGGGGCGGGCGCCCTGGGCCGTGCTCGAAGGGCCCTTGGGTCCCAGGGTCGAGGAGCAGACAGTGACATGCGCAGACAATCGGAGCTCCGCGCGGACGTCCCGCGTCGGCGCTGGACCCCCCTGTCGGGTCGGACGAGATGGGGGGATCTGGAGAAGGGGGGAGAAGGGGGGTTTCGAAACTTGCTGCGGCATCGGTCCCGATGGCCTGCCACGGCTCCCTGGAGGGCCCCTGGTACCATCTATCTCGTGCCGACCCGCCACTAGCCCCATCCTGCGTCGCAACATGCGGAGCTCTACCAGAGGCCCCAGCGGCCCCCCCCCCATGGAATTCCCCGCCCGCATCGGCACGACCCTCACGCGCCACGTGGCCCCATGGCCCCAAAGGAGGTCCCACCCACGGCCCCTCGAGCACAGTCCAGGGCGCAACGCCCGCCGGCGTGCTGGCGGTCGGCCGTCAGCGGCGCCTGCCCTTCTTGCCCGCGTCGGCCGCGTCGGCCGTGCCCTTGTCGGCCTTGCGCTTGTTGGCCTTGTCCTTGCCGCCCTTGCCCTTGTTGTTGCCCCCCTTGCCGGCCTTGCCTTTCTTGTCCTTGTCGTTGCCCTTGCCCTTGTTGCCCTTGCCGCCCTTGCCCGGGCCCTTGCCCTTGCTCTTGTCGTCGTCGATGGTGTCGGGCATGGCGTCGGGCTTGATGTCGGTCTTGGCGCTGGGCTTGGCGCTGGGCTCGCCGTCGAGCTTCCACAGCCACTGCTCCTCGACGCCTCCGCCCCCCCACTTCAGCGCCACGAGCGTGGCCCTCCACACTTGTCCAATCTCATCTCGCTCAGTATACTGGCCCGACCAGCGCTTCAGCTCAGTGAACGTCTTGCTGGACATGGCTGCGCGTCGGGCTGGGCGTCGGACCTGGGCGTCGGTCTGGCTGCGCGTCGGGCTGGGCGTCGGGCCTGGGCGCCAGGCGGGGCGCCAGGATGGGCAGGGCGCGACCGCGCCGGGCGAGGGGCTGAGCGCGGGGCCGGGCCGAGCGGGGCGCGATCTAGCATCGGCCAAAATGGTTACGGATCTGGGGCGAGCTCAGGAGCTCCTTGCCGTATCACCCGCATGCCACCCGCGCCCCGCTCGCGTTTGCGCGCGGGCGGAGCGCGGGCGGGGCGCGGGCGGGATACTGGAGAGATACTGACACGGGCGGGATACGGCACGCGACACGGGCGGGGCCGGGACACGCGAAGGGCGCTGCGATCCTTAGGAGGGGCCTCCTTTCGGGCCCGAGGAGAAGGAGGACTTGATATCTCGATATCTTGATATCTCGATCGGAGGGCACCAACGATACACCAACACCGATCCTGGCCCAGGATCACCCTGGGCCCAGGATCGGTGTATATGCCTTCTTGCGCAAGGCAGGAGGGCGTATACCGATCCTGGGCCCAGGGTGATCCTGGCCAGGATCGGTGTTGGTGTATAGTTGGTGCCTTCCTACTCGATATTGGGCGCGGGTCTCTGGCTGGCCCCTCGGATGCCATCTTGAATGCTTGCAAGTACCCGGGGTGGCCCCCTGCCGCAAGGCGTGTTTCTCGAAAGCGTTTGACTCGCCACGGCCGCCTTAGGGCCTTTGGGGGGCTCCGGGGCCATTTAGGTTCCTACTCTCGGGAGGGCCGTATTGGATTCCCTCGACACCATATGGGCCCTCTTGGATCCCTCGCGATCCCCCTCGCCCACCCGTTCACTCCCGTTCACTCTGCAATCTTGTCTCGCGCTGAAGCGAGAGCGCCATTGAAGACCTCAGCGAATGCATCCAATGCATCGGCACACCACTCGCATGCTTGGGGCCTTGTCGTCCTCCTCGTCCTCCTAAGTCATCCTCCTCGTCATCCTTTTCCTTCGAACCTACATCCTCCTCGTCCTCCTCGCCCTCGGGCCGGCGGCTGGCGGCGGCTGCGCGCCGCCGTGCGCGCAGGAAGCCGACGATGTGCCGGAGGAGGTCGAATAGTCCAGGAGGTCCTGGCGAGCGGCGGGCGACAGCGCGGGCGCCCAAGGCGACGCGAGGAAGGAGGGGGAGGAGAGCAGGAGAGACCTCGAGAGTGATAGGATAACTGAGGAGAACGAGAGGGGGACACACTTGATATTACTGCCCAGAGATTCTCGACGACCCACCTGGCCCCCGCGTGGTTCTCACCTCACCTCACATGACTCCATAATGCAACATCTTTTTTTCAGGATACGCTAACGGGCTCTTAAGAGGGCGGGCGAGGTCAAACGATGACATGACTCAGAACTCCACAGAGGCCCCCATCTAAGCGTCGCGTGCGACTTCTAGCGAGATGACTGCTAAACTCTAACGAAATTGTTCAGCGACCTTAGCGACCATCGCACGCTAAGCGAAAAGGATGACTATGAGGTTGAGGAGGAGGTCAATATGGATATGGCGATGATGATGGAGTCCGATGGAGGAGGAGAAGAAGGATAGACATATGATGATGATGAGGAGGAGGTGGAAATGGAGATTGAGAGAGGGATTGATATGTACCAGTGCAGCCCCAGCTCATGGCCATGGCAGATCCCGGACGGTATCGGAGAGGATGATGTCTGCACCGACCGCCCCACCCTTACGCTACGGAGTGTTGCGCACTACTCTGCATGGTGTAGACGATGCGCGTGGATGTGGCGACGCTCCCTGCATATCTGTACATATTTACATCATATGCGCGTCGTATCGACATAATACAGGTTGGCTCACCACACGATATATGTGATGTGCGTGGTGATGATCAGCTCGCTTCCCACACATACATATATACGCACGCGTATATACTATATACCATCATCCCACCACGTCGCTCACTGTACGCATGCACCCTGTACATAATACACGCACGATGTAGGGATGTATGGATGTATGTCCACGCGGATCCATGCATGCGCATGTGCATCTCTCTCCGCATTTCGTCCAATGGAATGATGACCCCCCCTGCGGTATGTATATGATGTGTATACTGGTACCTCCCTGCGTACATGTGCATATGCATATACGTACATATATATAACCACACATCACCATGCAGGGATGTACACGTGCAATATATGTAGTATATGATGTGTAGGGATGTAGCCCCTACATGTGAACATAAATGTAGGGACCAATCTCCCTACAAGACATCCATCCATATGTGATGTAGGGATGTCACTCCCTACATGTCTGTCTGTGGTGTAGGAATGTCACTCCCTACATGTATGTGCGTGGTGTAGGGATGTTATTCCCTACACATGTATGTATATGTAGGGAGTTACCTCCCTACACGCCACATATCCGCATGTAGGGACGTCCCTCCCTACACGGTACATACAGTGCGTAGGGAGGTTGCTCCCTACACGCATATATAACTGTAGGGACCCACCTCCCTACACCCACCTATATGTAGGGACCCACCTCCCTACATGCACCTATATGTAGGGACCCACCTCCCTACACCCACCTATATGTAGGGACCCCCCTCCCTACACCCACCTATATGTAGGGACCCACCTCCCTACACCCACCTATATGTAGGGACCCACCTCCCTACATGCACCTATATGTAGGGACCCACCTCCCTACACCCACCTATATGTAGGGACCCACCTCCCTGCACCCACCTATATGTAGGGACCCACCTCCCTACACCCACCTACATGTAGGGACCCACCTCCCTACGCCCACTTATGTGTAGGGACCCACCTCCCTACACCTACATATGGTGTGGGGAGGTCATTCCCTACACCCATCTGTATGTGTAGGGACCATCCTCCCTACATACCGCCTATCCACGTGTAGGGAGATGTCTCCCTACACGACATGTTCGGTATGTAGGGATGATACGCCCTACATATGGACACGTACGTAGGGACCCCACCCCTTACACACCATCACAACTGCCGTAGGGGTCTAGCTACCTACATGTAGCATGTGGTACGTGGGGAGTCGATCTCTACACTGACAGTTGCGCGTATGGGCCATGTCCCTACGCTGTGTCTATGACGAAGATCGCCTCCTCCATCCAACATGCATCGTGTATGTCGCTACCCCTGCTGCTAATTCAGACCAGCGCGTGCACTGGTATATGTCCATTGTCCTTAGCTGTTTTGGCTATTTGTGTATGTGTCTTCGAGTTTATCGTTGCGTTCACACGCTCCAGCACTCCAGATTCCAGCCCATTCGCTGACCATGGGCAAGCGTGCCATGAAGCCGGCGCCCAAGCGCAGGACTGCCGCTACTCCTGCCATTCCAGCCCACTCGCTGACCATCGGCAAGCGTGCCATGAAGCCGGCGCCCAAGCGCAGGACGGCCGCTACTCCTGCCAAGGCATCCGTGATACATCTAGTAAGGTTTATATAAGCATACATATATGTGAATATATAGATATACACAAACATAGTTGTATATATCACTCCTCACGCCAACCATCATACTGATGATGGTTGGCATTGGCGACCGCCCCCTGTAAATATGACGATGCCGACTGCGTGACATATTATCGATGTAGTCCATCCATCCTCATAGTAAGGTTGATCCACTTATCAACACCGCCCTTACATCCTTGCCCATTTGTAACATCCTTAGCGATTGTCGTCTGTCAACCTCGTTCGAGAACCGTTGACGTGTTCCTCCGCGGTCCTTGCGCCCTCCCCCCTTAATGTGCATCCTTACATCCTTACTATGCGGGTTGGATGCGCTACATTAATTTATTATGGTAACTCGTTGTCACCCTGAGGCCAAGGCGGTGGCCATCCAGGCTACGTTGCACAAGTTCGCAGGTTTCAAGACGCCCAGCCCGAAGAAGCGCCGCAGCATCACCAGCCCGCCTGCAGTGACGGCAGGCGACGTCGCCGGCAGCAACCTGAGCGACTGCCCGTCTGCAGGTGCGGCAGGCGACATCGCCGGCGGCAACCTGAGCGACTGGTCTGATGGTGCTGATGACGGTAGTGCTGCGACCGAGCCGATCGACCTCAGTGCTGCGAGGCGGACGGCGGCGGCGGCGTCCGCGTTCGTCGGCCAGGCCGAGGAGCCCACGCCTTCGTCGCCACCATCCGACGTGGCGCCGGACTCGCCTGGGTCCGCCATGATCCGGGCGTCGACGCTGCAGCTGGCGTCGGGCCCGCGCGCGGGCCCCGCCGCGCACCCGCAGCCTGTTGGCGGCGATGGCGAGGGCCCAGCTGCTGCCGCAGATGCCGATGTCGCGCCCGCGGGGCCTGCTGGCGGCGATGGTGATGACCCAGCTGCTGTCGCAGACGACGACATGCTCAGCCCTACCCCACGCAGGCTGGCCACCGCTGTTGCTGACGAGCACCTGATGGAGACGCTTTGCCTGTCTGCGCCGCCCGCGCGGCCCGCAGCGCCGAGCTCGCCCACGGAGTCTGCGTTGTTTGGCTCGCCCTTCTCCGATGCGAAGCCTGCAGGTGCCAGCATCGCTCGGTCCAATCACCCGCAGTCGCCGCTGCATCGTGCCCCCCGCCTCGCCAGCCCAAGCAGCTCGAGCGGCGGGAACGCCCCGCCGCCTCCAGTGCCAGATCCTGCGTGCACCCCTTGGGTCGAGCCCCGCTCGCGCGGCAGTCGTTGGCAAGGCAAGCGGGCCGTCAGGTTCATGTCGGAGGCAATGGCATGGCCCGACCATGTCTTGGATCGTCTTGCGGAGGAGTACTCAGTGAAGAACCCTGCCGAGGAGGCTGGCTTGCTCTCTGACGTTTACGACAAGTTCGGCAACGACACGATCAGTTGCGCGTTCTCGGGCATCGACGCGCCGGGCGTAGCGATCGGAGAGTTGTCCAACGCACTGCAGTCTCGCCTGCAGCAGTTCTTCCCCAGGCTGGTGATCGACCGCGTCCACCCGCTCGTGATGCATCACGTCGAGTGGTTCCACGAGTCGCAGCAGGAGCTCTTGATCATGCCAGGCTCGAACGCCTGCATATACGACGACATCGAGTGCTTCTTCAAGCCCCAGATGCGCCCGCTGATCGACTACCTTCATGAACACCCAGATCGCATCATGGGTTTGCTTGCCCCGC
The DNA here is from genome assembly GCA_963575745.1 of Prorocentrum cordatum. Lineage (NCBI taxonomy): Eukaryota > Dinophyceae > Prorocentrales > Prorocentraceae > Prorocentrum > Prorocentrum cordatum. The sequence goes on along the minus strand of CAUYUJ010007224.1, from coordinate 360,135 downwards.
TCGTGACTACCAACCTGTCGGTGACCCCGACTGCCAGGTGTCTCCGCCATGGGAAGAGCTGTCGCATGCAGGCCACGAAGGTTCACTTCGCTGGCACGCCGTGCCCAGACTGGTCGGATGCAGGCAGTCACTGCGGCACGGCGAGCGTTAGCATGATTCATTTCTTGGCGTGGGTGGGTCTTTGCCGTCTCCTTCAACACCCTGTGATCGTGCAGGAGAACGTGGAGAAGTTCCCAGTGAGTTTGTTGCAGGAGCTCCTAGGGGACCTGTACCGCATCGAGACGACGGTCGAGGACTCCGAGCACTACGGCTTCCCAGTTACGCGGGTGCGGAGGTGGACGATCTTGCTGAACAAGAAGAAGATCCTCAGCACCGACGTGCCGTTCAGCGACTTCATGTGTCGCTTCCATCGGGCTTGCCAGTTCGCTTGGGAGGCCTTCTTCAGGGCCGACATTGAGGAGATCAAGGCCGAGCTCATCGCTGCTGCGAGCAGGAAGAGCTCTCGGTGCAGGCGTTTGGGATTGACTCCGGAGCTGCTGGACCCGAACGCGTCGGAATCGTTCGAGCTGGCTTTGACCGATTGGGAATACGATAACATGAACAGCTATCGCACCAGCCGGCCATACTGCATGTACTCTCTGTACCAGAGCCATTCTGCTGGGTTTGGTGCCAGGAGCACCGAGAAGACCATGCACACGCTGATCAAGAACACTGGCATGTACTGGGGGGACCGCAGGAAGTCTGGGCATGTCTCGCGGTGGCTGACCGCGACGGAGTGCCTTGCCACGCAGGCCTTCCCCGTGTGGCCCGACGGCGGCTCCCCGGCGCCGCCGACCAGCAGTTTCCACCTGCCTCGCGCCAGGAGGTGCAGCGGGCGTTTACCAAGGGGGGCTGCTGCTCCATGGATGGCCGAGGGGAAGATGGGAGGATGATGAGGCGGTGAGGTTTTGCTTTCGAGTCGGTCGGCATACAACCATGAGGGTTAGGAGGTGAGGGGGGGCTCGATAGGAGGAGGGGGAGGAGGAGGAGGAGTGGGAGGACGAGACGGAGGACGGAGGACGGAGGATAACGATGAGGGGGGGAGGAGTATGATGAGGCAAGCCCTGGGGCCCTAGGCAAGACAACTCCGACGTTGTGGAGAGCGCATTATGCGACTAGGGTCTGCCTTCCAACTTTCGCTTCGGGCCCCTGCTCCTGCTCCGCCGCCAATCGTCGCTGCCGAGGTCTGTCATCGTCGCCGGGCAGGCTGGCAACTCGATGTGCGTGCCAATCCCAGGCATCGTGTACCTGTACACGACAACGCAGGCCCGCAGGATGGACCAGACTCTCATCGGCCTTGCGCGGGACCTGAGCTTTTCGTGGAGCCTGAGGGCCGTTTAACGCTGTCAACTGTCGTGCCCGTCGTGGCCGTCGTCACGGCCGTCGTCGTCGTCACCCCTCTGGCCCCTTGCCCCCCCCTGGCCCCGGCTCCTCCTGGCCGTCCATCACCCCCTGGCGCTTCCATCGCCGTCCATCACCTGGCCGCGGGGGGATCATGGCGGGCCAGGTGGCTGGGCGCGCGGGGTGTTGGGTAGGCTATCCAACGCCCAGCTATCGAATGGATAGCTGGACGTTGGGTGGAGGAGTGGAGTGGGCTGACTGGAAGCAAGCAAGCAGTCGATACTTCCTGCGTCGGGGGCACAGACGGCATATGGGACGGGGGTAGGGTGGACCAGTGTAGATCAGAGAATATGGGGTAATCTGATAAAATGGGACGGGGATAAGATCATATAAGATCGGATGAGATGGAACGGAGGTGAGTTCGGGTAAGATCGGATATCATCGGATACAATCGGGTAATATGGGGTAATCTCAAATCCGATCGGATAGTATGATATCGGACACGATGTGACGGGGTGAGTCAAAGTAAGGTCGGGTAAGCTCGTATCGGAAAAGATCGGATCGGAAAAGATCGGATTATCAGTCTGATAATATATCGGATACGTTATGAGATCGTTTCAAGTCAAACGATCTGATCACTTATCCGATGTATTATCAGACTGATAATTCTGATAATACAATTCGAATCACGACTAGGGTGGCCCGGGAGTTTGCGAGCGTTTTGCTTGCGCGGTCCTCAGAGGAAGATCGTCCCGATTGGCGATGTCCTCCGTCTGAAGAGGGCCTACAACGCAGCGCTGGCTGGCGCGGTGGAGAGGGAGCACGCCCGCGAGGACGGTCGCCCCGTGCAGCAGCCACTGCAGCCGCCCATGCCCGCGCTCGCGGACGACATCTATGGCGAGAACTTCCCTCCCCGCGGCCACGGCGCAACGCCTTTCCAGCCAGGGTCAGCGTGAGCTCGCGCGAGCAGGCCCCGGGCGGGCCCCCTGGCGCGCCCCCTGGCGACGCATCGTACCCGGCGAAGGAATGTACATACTCGATATGCCCTCAGGGCGGCATTTTTGCGTCAGCGTCAAGATAGTTTAATTAGCCCGTCAGACCGTCAGTGGCCAGCAGCGTTCACCCTGCCCCCTTCCCTCTCATGCGTAGTATCGTTTCCAAGTATGATGTAAACTGAAATGTATAGCTGTATAGCTGTATAGCGTATCGCATTACCCCCCCTGCCTCTCACTCTCCGCGTTGTTCGATCATGAAGATTTGAGCTGTCGTTTGCCGGGCTGCCTCTCGGCGCACTCGCGATTTTGAAAGCCCTGCAAAGAGGCCCGGCTGGCCATTCCAGAGTCCAGTGCGGCTTCCCGTGCTTCTCCGGGCTGTGCCGGCCGTGCCAGATGCGCGAGAGCGAGCTCGGTCGCGCTGGCGTGCAACGCTCGATCGTCCTGTGGGCAACGAGACGAGTGCGCTCGTTTTCAGGTGGCAGTCTGCCAGTCTGCTGCCGCCTCCCTGGCCATCAAGGGCCATCATCGCCGTCGCCGCCCACTGCCTTCGCATGGCCCCGTGGCACCATGGCCGCATGTTTTTTTTCGATGTGGACAGCGTACCCCCCATGCATTCAGAAGTCATACGAAACCAAATGGACCCTCGGATACCTTCGATATCGCCCAGCAAATAAAATCAGAAACTCTCGGGCAAGTTGAAGTTTCGAGCTGGCCATGCAAGTCGGCAGTGGTGCAGTGGGGCTTGTTGGGGCTGGCGGGCGCCCTGCCTGCCTGGAAGGTAGCTGCCGCTTCTGGGCGTTACGTTGCCTTGCTCGCCCAGGCACGGCGCCGGCTTGCCCCGCTGCTGCCTTACAGGAATCAGTGCAGCGGCCCCAGGGCGCGGCGATCGCGCGTGCTGAGTACTTCGTTGGCTCGGCTATGGCCTAGCCTATGGCCAGTGATGCGCTATCTATATTATATACACATACACATTGACGATGTCTGTCTTGCTGACATCGATCTGGAAACTAAGTCAGTGGTCGAGAGGCGAGAGGCTCGAGAGGGAATGTGCAGGCACATACGGACGGGGCAAAGGGATGAACTTGCCAAGTAGACTGCGTGAGCAGAACGATATATGCACCAGCGCGTTGTCGTGGACTGACTTCGCGGGCTAGAACCCAAGCGTGCGCTTGCAGACCTGCGTGCCTAAGCCTATGCATATGTTAAGTTATGCTATGTTAAGCTCAGCTCGATCCCGCATTAGAGGGCAAGGAATGGGGATGAGGCATGAGGCGCAGGCGGAAACTTGATGAATGAGGAGCGATGAGGGGGGGGAGGGGGACGAACCTCTCTGGGAGGCTGCTATCTGCCACTATCTGCCAGTGCGCGTTGCCCCCCCCCGTCGCCCGCGGCTCGCCCCACGACCCCGTGTTATTCCTCCTCGCTCCTCCGCCCCCGCCGCCCCCCGACCCACTCTGGTGGAGACGTGGAGAGGAGCCCCGTCGGGTAAGACGATTTGGAACGCGCCCCTTCAGCACCAGGGGGATGTGACATATCCGCTCTGCCGCTCTGGAGCACGATGGGCACGACGGCTTCCCCCTAGCTACCGATGGGGCCCGCGGGCCCCCCCCGCCCTGACGGCGGGTTGTCCGACTAAACTATCCAAGAGCCCCCAACACTGTCGACCCGATATGCGCGCGCCCCTCTCCGATCCGGGTCGCCCCTGTGCGCCCCTCTCCTCTCCAGTCCCCGGGTCATGTTCTTACCGCGACTCTCGACCCCTTCCCCTCTATCCCCCCCGCCCCCCCTTCTCCCACAGGGACCCGCAGGGTTGGGCCCCCTCCCCACAGGGTTGGGCCTCTGAGGATCTGAGGACCTGGGGCCCGGAGGTCGGGGAAGCGCGGGGCGGGCGGCGCGCGCGGTGGAGGCGCGCCTCCGTCGCCACGATCGAGACCGCCTCCAAGACAGCCATTGCCGCATCGCCGGCGAAGGCCTTGCAGGCCCGCCCCGCGCACCGCGCGGGCTCGGCGACGACGGCGACTGCCAGGGTGGGCGGGCGCCCAGGAGGATGGGGTCAGGGGGGAAGCGGAGGGAGGGGAGTCGGAGGAGGGAGAGGGGGAGGAGATGAGGAGGACGAGGACGAGGAGGAGGACGAGGAGGAGGAGGAGTAGGAGGAGGAGGAGGAGGAGTAGGAAAAGGGGGCGGAGGGGGAGGGGGATGGGGAGGAGGAGCAGCGGGGGGCACCTGGCGAGGTCGAGGAGGGCGGAGGCAATGATTGCAGCCGAAGCCGAAGCCCCCTTACCTCGGCATGGGGATTTGTCTAGAGTGTCATCGAAGATTGCAACATACTTGGGCATGAGCTTTTGTCTAGGGCGTTAGTGGATATTGCAAGCTACCTGGGCGCGGGGTTATGTTTAGAGTGTTAGCGGAGAGCGCGTGTTACCTGGGCAGGGGTTCTGTCGAGTGTTAGCGGTGATTGCAAGTGACCCGGGCATGAATTTTGTTTATGATGTTAGCGGAAGCTGCAAGTTACCTGGGCTTGGGGTCCTGTTCAGAGTGTCAGCGGAGATCGCTAGTTACCTGGGCTTTGGGGTGCGGTCCAGAGTGTTAGCGGATATTGCAGTGCAAAGTATCTGGATATTTGTTTTGTAACCCCATTTCGGGTCAGACGCCTTTTTCTGTATAGCCACGCACGCACGCGCGCGCACGCGCGAACACACGCACACAAACACGCACAAGCACGCACGCTTCCTGTGAGCCAAACACGATAAGGACATGATTGTTCAGTGCAGCTCTCTGCGTATCACGCGCAAGATGGGCCGCCGCCGAGCCAGAGCCGACGCCCGACCTCCCGACGCAAGCACACACGCACACACGCACACACGCACACATACATACACTGTGTCATACGCGCACACACATACACACATACACGCGTGACACAGCTGATGCAAGGGTTGGCTCCAGAGACTGCCCATGCGCGACCCCTCAGAGGGCCCATGGGGCCCATGCGGCGCATGCGGGCCACGGCGGGTGCGAGGGTTGCCCCTCAGACTCCCCTCAGATGGTCGCAGCGGGTCCGCGGGGCCCGATCGTCGTCGTCGTCGCCATCGTCCTCGTCCGTAGTCGTCGTCCTCGTCGGCCTCGTCCTCGTCGCCCTCGCCCTCGTCCTCATGTCCTCGTCCTCGTTGTCGTCGTCGCCGTCGTCGTCGGCGGGCCACCGCAGACCGTTGGGCGCGCCCTGGCGGCGGGAGCGGCTGGCCATCTTGAGAAGCTAAGCTTCCTAAGGATCTAAGGAGTCTAAGGAGGGCCCATACCAGCTGCGCGCGGGGGTCGTGGACAGGCGGGCCCGCGGGGGGCCAGAACCAGAGAAGCACCCCGAGTCATCCCCCGCGGTGGAGCATCTGAAACGACCATTTCAGATGCTCTACCGCGGGGGCCCCAATGCGCGCTGGGGCCCCAGGAACGCCCGAGAGGGCCCCGGGCAGGCTCCGAGACGTCCTGTCGAAATAGCCACAATTGTCAATAATCAAATACCAAGATGATGCTGATGCTGATGCTGCTGTTGATGATGGCGATGATGATGATGCATCAGGGGTGGGGTCGGTGGGCCCCAGTGGGCAACGGCATCATCGTGCTTGGGGCATCAGCTGGAAGCATGCGCCTTGCAGTCTCCAGGGTGCCTGGGGCGGAGGATAGCTGGGCGGGGCCGGGGCGATCGAGGACCCCCCGACCCCGCGGCCTGCAAGCAAGCATTCACTTTCACTCCAGACCGTGCTTTCGCTGCGTGCGCAGTTCAGGCGAGAGCTCCCAGGGCCCTGCTGGACTTGCCATTCGTGCTCGACTTGCCCGTTCACAGAACTGGCTGACAAGGCCAGTCACTATTGAGACGCTTCTCGCTGGCCGAGACGCTTCTCGCAGGGTTCACTCTGCAGAACCACCGAGTTCGAATGGCATGTCCAGCAAGCGTCGAAACGCAACCGCCCTACATTTTCCAGTGTGCTAAGCGACGGCTTCTCCCGCGGGACCGACGCGGGGCCCTCGCGGCTGTCTCTCGACTCGAGACTCGGAGCTCTCGGCCCCCTCCACGCCGCTGGAACATGGTGAATGGGGCCCCGTGGGACCCCCGAATTGGTCCGAGTCGTCCCTTCTGTTCGGTGCCAGGGCCAATGCCCGCGCTAACTTGGGCACCTCGCCTTGCGGCAGGGCTTCCGACCTCGTAGCGTTTGGCTCTATTAGTCATAGTTTCTCTCTTCTTATCTCCAGAGGTCGGCGCTCTACTGCGCTGCGCGCCCATGATGCCGCCGCAGGCGCAGCCCGGGTCGGCGGGCGGCGGCGCGGGCTGCAGCGCTCACCCCGCTCCCGCAGGCGCGGGCGGCCCAGCCAGCGCAGCAGCGGCGTCGGCGTGCGCGGCGGCAGGGTCAGCGGCTGCCGCGACGCAGGCCGCGCCGGATGCCGCCGCCGCGGCCGACAAGAATGCGCCGCAGGACTTGCTGAAGGCTTTCTTCAGCAACGCCATGGGCCAGGACGTGGTGTCCGTCCTCGGCAGCGAGAGCGGGCTCCTCAGGCTCAAGAAGGTCTTCGACATCTACGAGCTCAAACCCTCGCCCTTTTTTGTGCCGTTCTTCGACGAGAAGGGTCTCAGGATGATCTTTCGCGACGAGTGCAACCAGCGCAACCAGCATTCGGTCAAGGAGGAGCTGATGGCCAGCATATCGTCCCGCGGCCTCGTGCCAGGCGTCGCGGGAGAAGCTTGGCTCTGTTGCTCGGAAGGAGAGACGCCGCCGTACCATGCGCTGACTTTCGGGGGGAGGTCCGACGCCGTCTACGCCTTGGCAGAGAAGGAGCCCGAGAACGAGCAGGTGAAGCTGACCCTAGCGAATGGGCTGATGGCACGTAGGTTCACTTGTAAGATGCCCAAGTGGTTGCGGGCGTGGCTCCGCGACTACCACAACGCGCAGGTCTTCCAGCGCGGCAGCACCTACTCGTACGTCGAGTGCTTGAAGGAAGTTCCAGAGATGGAGGCGCAGGGACGGACTGGTTGCAGGGGTGGGGTCGGCTTGGGTTGGGTCTGGGCCATTCGTGCGTAGGTAAGGGTAAAGGTTTGGGGGTTGGGGCAAGATGAGGTTCACTCGCCCATTTCGGCTCCCGGGGTCATGGTCCGAGGGCCGTCCTGAGTCCTGGGGTGCAGGTTTTTGTCGGCCCAGTTCGGGCAAGTTTCGGGGTAGCGTTGGGCATGGAGCTGATGGGGCCATTTCCAACCTGGGCCGACCCCCCACCGCAGTTCGAGTCCTGCGCCTACGCAGGCAAGCTTCCACGCCAGCAACCAGGGACCGACCAAGATCACTGCGCGCTCTGGCAACTACGAGCAGGTATATTGGAGCCACATCAAAGATCGCTACGGCGACAAGTTCTCGTCGTGGTCGCAGTTCGACGCGGCCAAGACGTTGCGCAACAAGCTCCACAAGATTGGAGTTCTCGAGGACCATTTCCAGTGGGCGGAGAAGCACGTCGATTTCATGAACGTGCGCCTCTCTCAGAGCATCGTCGTCGGCAACATGAATACCATCGCGACCTTCATCATCCAGAAGTTCCAGGGGTACATGTCAGCGCTCGACCTGAGGGCCCTCGTGGGCGAGGCGATCAAGTTCGCGGTGCCGACTCGCCCGTCAAGCTCGCAGCGCAGGATCCCCTGGGTCTTCGACAAGGGCGGGTCTGAGGTGGTGGAGAGGATCCAGATGCTTGCCTGCCCCATGGATGCCGAGAACGCTGTATTCAAGAGGGCGGCGGCGAAGGCGAAGGCGAAGGCGAAGGTTAAGGCGAAACCAAAAGCCAAGGCCAACGCCGCCGCCCTGCCGCAGCTCGATTCACCGCCAGAGTCCCTGGCCCTGGAGTTGGTGTGCGACGGCACGCAGGAATCCCGGCAGAGGCGCGACTATGCCTTCAACGGGGGCGCTTGGGAGTTGGCGGAGGCCTCGGGGCGAGCGCGGCGCAGTGGCGCGGTCCGCTTTGCGTGCCGCAAGCCTTGCTCGCCCTGGGGGCCCGCCATCTCCCTGCGCCTTTCGGTTGGCCGCTGCGCCCTCGAGGATGTGGGCCGACGACTTGGTGCTCTGCCTGAACTTTGTAGTCTCGGACGCGTGCAAGAACCCGCAGCGCTACGAGAGTGGCGCGCTGAAAATCACGGGGGAGCTCATCAGCATCGGCCTGGAGTTCTGCTGGATGAAGAAAGTGTTTTTCAAGAGCAACACCTGGTTGGCATGGTCGCAGCTTCGGAATGTCCTCCAAGTGGCCGCCCGAGAGTCCTCTGAGAAACTGGTTCTGTGGGCCGAGAGCGATGATGTTCAGGATCCAGCTGCTGCCGTTGCCGAAGATGGCAGTGGTGACGCGCAAGTCGACTCGATTCCCAGCCCCAACGCCATCCTCCAGCAGCTGGTGAACGACAGCACGGGCGCTGAAGACCCACAGACGAGGATGCAGCAGGCGATCGAGGAGAAGTTCGGCACCGAGTTCCGGGCGCTCAACGAGTTCGTCATTGCCAACAAGGCCCTCTTGAGGAAGGTCAACCTGCAGCCTTTCTACACCAAGCTCCTGAACGACGTCGTGGAGTTGCTGGATGGCCCGAACATCTCCTTGGGGGCGTTCGTCGCCAACATCGGGACTGGGGCGACCCCGGGGCAGCTCGCGTATCTTAGGGAGGAGGAAGAGGATGTGGAGGCGGGGGGGGGGGAGGATATGAGGAGGAGGAGGAGGAGGAGGAGGAGGAGGAGGAGGAGGAGGATAAGGAGAAGGAGGAGAGGACAGGACGATGACGAGGACGAGAGGACGAGGACGAGGAGGATGGATGAGGAGGAGGACGTGGGAGCCACCTGCCACGTGCCACGCTGCAAATCACGGGGCAAGCTCCGCACCGCACCACGCGCGACGATTGCAAGTCACGGGGCAAGCTGAGCACCGCAAATCACCGCACGAATGTGCGCAGCGACTGCCGCACGGCGCACAGGACGGAGGACGAGGGGACGAGGAGGACGAGGAAGAACAGCTAGGCCCTAGGCCAGTAGGGCGTCGCACAAAGCAAGGACCTCGAGAGCTGCGCGCAGCCCTAGAAGGGCCCGATAGCGCCCCCATGTGAGCCCGGGAGGGCCCGCGCAGTTCTTCTCTGCTTCTCCTTGGGGTCCAATTGTTTCGGGGTGCTCTGGGGAGCCTCTTCGGCATCCCATTGGCCCATGAGCCCCAATGTCCCAGGGGGTGCACCTTCCAAGATGGCCCCTGGGGCCACATGGGGTCGGCGTCTGATTCGGGGCCCTCCGGGGCTTCCTGGGCCCCCGGGCCCCACCAAGACGAAACGGCGGGCTCCGAGAGAGCCCCGATGGGGGACGCGTGATTGCCTCAGGATCGGTGCCCGTTTGGGAGATCTCCAAACGTCAGCACGCGACAAATTGTCGCGTGCTGACGTTTGGACATTTCCCGCCCAGCAGGTGAACAGCTTGGGTGTGTTCACAGTGTCCTGCATGGACATGATCGTGAACGTCTTCGCCCACGTGAACGACACATGTGAGATGCCGACGCCGTTCGACAGTCTGTGCAAGGCTGGCGCGACTGACTTGGTGAAGTTGTTGCACTTCCGCGGCGAGCTCACGATTTGCCTGATGAAGGACGCCATCGTTTCGAAGCCCATCGTGGAGTTCGCAGCCAACGCCGACCACGATGCGGCGGCCATCCACGCCTCGACTGTGCACGGGTTTCTGGCTAAGCTGTCGGACAAAGACACAGCAGAAGTTTGCGGAGCCGATGCGCTTCAGAGGGGCCCGAGCGAGTGGACTGCCTTCTGGGATGTGCTTTTGAAGGGCGGAGTCGGGGGAGGTAAGATCTCGTCGCTGTTGGGCTTGGCCCCGAACACCAGGAAGTTGAAGCGGGAGGGGAGCATCCGGGAGAGCCCCGGCCACGCGGCGCATGCGGTTGCGACTGCTGCCGCTGGAGCCGCGGCGCAGGACGGCACCGCCTGTATGATCACGCTCGCGGACGTCTACGGCGGCGCCATGCCAGTTGACGCTCTCTCGGCAGGCCATCCACTGGCCGCGAAGATGACCGCCCCAGCCCTGAAGCTCCTGGAGTCGCAGCTCACCATGCAAGTGTGGAAGCTGCACAACATGTCCCTGCAGCTCGATTGCCAGGAGCGTTCGCCCGCCGCCTCGATGATGCTGGATGTGTCTGGCCAGAAGCAGCCCAAGACTGCGTGCTTGCAGAGTGCGGATTGCGATTTCCTGTTCGCCGCCCCCGTGACATTCGTGAGGGGCAGGTCCAACCACATGCCGCTCTGTACCATGTTCCAGGGCAACATCGAGTTCTTCTTGAATGGCAGCTCGGTGAACTCGCACACGAGCGACATGATCGCGCCCGCCTGGGGGGTCACTGTGGTTGAGAAGGCTGCGGAGGCCAACGTCCAGGTGCTGTACATCGTCCAGACGGCCTTCCTGGCCCCGAACCTCAACATCATTTTCTGCGACATGGATATCCTCGCCCAGTCAGACTTCGAGAATCCCGGCGACGACCAGGAGCAGCAGTCGCAGAAGAAGAAGAAGGTTGAGCAGCCGCAGCCGCCCGTCAAGAAGCAGAAGGCCGCGGGGCTCGAGCCCCCCGCCGCTTTGGCGGCAGAGGTGGAGCCAGGGCCCAACGTTGCCGATGCGGATCACAAGCTCATCGCAAGCTTGGCTGGAGCCACCGCGCCGCCGCCAAGTCACGAGGAGCAGGTCGGCCACTACGAGTTCAAGATTTGCATCCCCTTCGTGAGGCACGCTGCCAAGACAGGCCCTGCCCCGGGCGCGGCGCCCGGGCCGGCCCTCGGGCTGAGGCGCGCGGCCACGCCCGACGAGGTCGAGGCGAAGCGCCGCTTGCGCGCCGCAGCGGCCGCTGCTTCTCAGCCCGGGATGGGCGACGCTGCGGCGTGCGGCAGCACTACAGGCTCGGTGATCGCGGCTGCCCGCGGGAAGCTGAGCACCGCGTCGGCCCCGTCCAAGGACGACGGGACCACGAAGGCGTTCAAGGCGACGTGCAAGCACCTGACTAAGTGATGCTGCACAGAGCACACAGAGCACGTCGCCGAGCCTAGGGGCCGACATGACTTTGCATCGCTCGGACGTGTGCATTTTTTCTTGGCGAGAACCATCGAAGACCATCCTGGGCCATCGAGAAAAAAACACGAACGAAACCGAACAATGCACGGGACATGGACGTCCGAACGACGGCAAGCGCATCATTCGACCGCTGGGCAGCTGGCGGCGACATTGTTTTTTGGCGGCAACAGCTCGCTGTGAAGAGTCCCCAGTGCGCGCCAGCTGCTCGGTCGAGGGCCAAGGCGATGCCCTGGATGGTCGGGCCGAAGGCTCCCGTGAGAAGGGTGATGTTGATAATGATGACGCTGATGACGATGACTCAATGATGATGACGATGGTGATGATGTGGATGTTGATCGTGATGGTGGTATGGGAATGGTATGAGAGCGACGAGGAGTATGATGGCGATGATGGTGGTGATGATCAGTGGTGATGATGATAATGGCGGGTACGAGCAGGAGGAGGAGTGAGGAGGATAACTAGGATTATGATGAGGTGGAGGGTGTGTGAGACTACGACAGCTGCGACGATGGGGCAGTGCTCAGTCCTCAGTGCTCTCGCACTCTCGTGTGCCACGTGAGCGCGCTGGCAGGTGGCAGCGGCCTCCGTGCCCCCATGAATTTACGCTGCCCGGCTCTGGCCCCTGCACCTGCACTGCACCATCTTCAAGGACCTTCTTCACCTCTCGCGCGCCGCCACGCTTTTCCAATGCTTGACGCTTCGCGTCTCCCCACCAGCCCTTCCAGAAACGATGCCCAGGCGAGTTGCCTCACAGAGTCTCCCCCAGGTGTCTCTTGGGAAGCTTGTTGGATGCCTCTTGGAGCGTCTCGGGGGCCTCTTGGCGCTCCCGGGGGCCTCTTGGAACGTCTTGGGGTCTTGGGTGTTACGTGGGGGTTCTTGGGGCCTGTTGGGGGTCTCTTCGGAGCCTCGTGGAAACCTCTTGGGCGCCTCATGGGGCCATCTAGGCGCCATGGGGCCATCATGGACGATGTCGATTAAACAGTTGGGGGCTTTAATTCGGGTCCACCCTCGGCGGCGCCAGAGATCGCCTCTTGAGCCGCTCTTGGGGCGCTCTTGGAGCGCTCTTGGGCGCTCTCGGGCATCTCCTGGGTATCTCTCGGGTGCTTCTCGGGCTATCTTGGAACCGTCTTGCGGCCTCGGGTGGCAATCTGAAGCGAACAGGCGAGAAACCAAAACGCATTATCTGCCTCCCTTGGCGTTCGAAGGACGTTGGCCTCTTGGCGGCCTCCTGGGGCGGTTATGCGGCCACTTGGAGCTGTCTTGGAGCTGTCTTGAGGTCTCTTGGGGCATTGGGTCATCTTAAATGTCATGTGGGGCTCTTCTTGGACATGCAAAAAAGGCAAACAGGGGTTGGACAAGGAACCGCCCGAAGGGCCCTAGCCTAACCACCTGCGCCCAGAGAGCTGGTGGGATTATGATCGCCCGCTCCCCTTCACCTCCACCCCCTCTTGTTCCTCCTCCTCCTCCTTGTCCTCCTCGTCTTCCTGCTCCTCCCCCTCCCCCTCCTCCTCCTCCTCCTCCTCCTCCTCCTCCTCCTCCTCCTCCTCCTCCTCCTCCCCCCCTTCCTCCTCATCTTCGCCTCCTCCTTCTTTTCATATCCCACATCCTCCTCCCCGGACTCCTCCCCTTTCCTCCCCCTCCTCTTTCGTCCCCTCCACCTCCTCTTCTTCCTCCTCCTCCTCCTCCTCCTCCCCCTCCTCCCTCCCCCCATCATCACTGCGTCCGCCCCCGCCGCCGCCTCGCTTCCAGTTGCCAGAGCAGAGCGCTGCGCATTGCATGATTCGGGCGCTCTGCGCCAACCAGGTCGCTGGCCCCTCCATGCACCTCCGTAGAGGGCCGGGGAAACGCATTAGGAAAAGGGGGGATTGGGATGGCGGTGTCAGGGAGGAGTTAAGACGGGAGGGCGAAAGCGAGATAGAGAGAGAGAGAGAGAGAAGGAGGGAAGGGGGGGGATCGCAGGAGGCAAGAGTCGGCGTCCTGGTCGGCCAAGCGCCCATGACCGCGCTATGACGCGGACGTTCGCCGCCCGTCTCAGGATTGAGAAAATCACCTCCCTCCCTCCTCCTCTCCTCTCCTCTCCTCCCCCCCGTCCCCTTCCTCCTCCTCATCCTCCTTCTCCTACTCCTCTTTCTCCTCTTGCCTGCCTTCCTCAGCTCCTGCTCCTCCTCCTCCTCCTCCTCCTCCTCCTCCTCCTTCCTTCCCCCTCTTCCCCCGGGGGGGCGGGGGCGGCGAGCGGCCTCGCGCCCGCGCCCGCGAGGACTGAGGCAGCCTGGCTGCCCGGCTGCCCCGCTGGCCCCGCGGCCGCGGGCCGCGGGCCGGAGCCAGCGGCCGCGGCGACATCCAGACCCAGACCCCGCCCCGACTCGCGCGAAGCGAAGAGAGGAAGGGAGGGGCAGCGACGGCGGGAGGCGAAAGGAGGTAGAACACGGAGGAGGACTGAGGACTGAGGAGGGCCAAACGGAAATATAACGATGATGGTGGGGAGGAGGGCGAGGTAGAGGAGGAGGAAAAGGAGGGCGAGGAGGAGGGATGTCACGAGGCTGCCGCTCTTCTGTCATCATTTTCTTGCGTTTTCTTCTCCGCCCTCTCCCTCGCTCTCCTTGGGTCCTCCTTTCCTCCTCCCCCACCCCTCTGGCTGCCCCCCAAGCCCCCTCCTTTCCTCCTCCCCCAGCTACTTATCGTGGGGAGGTCGGTGTTGGTGGCCTCCCTTCGGGCCCCTCCCACGGGCGGCGTCACTCCACAGCAAGTTTTGGATATATCGAGTCGTTGGCGCTAACACCATCCCAAACATCTCGGAAGTTACTTTCGCCCTCGAAAGTAGAAGTCGTTTTGAAATCTCGTGTCACGTCGAGTTGGTCAACAGGTACTGGTATATTCATGACGTCGTCCGTTGGAATGAATAGTTTCTTTCTTGGGGTACGAATGTGTCTGATGACGCAATATCCACGCTGTTCCCAATAGTCTGGCTCCGGCGCTGGTGCAGCAACTTCGGAAGCCGATGTCTGGATATCAATAGCGTTATCTTCCGTTGTCATCATGGACGGATCATCCCATTCCTTAGGGTAAGAAAGTGGAGGATCAGGCATTGGCTTGTCACCCAAGGGGCGAGAAGTAGATGCCTTCACCTCGTCGTGTGCCTCAGGGTTAGGATGTCGCAGAGTACCATCTTTCACGGGGTAGGTGAACTTGCCATCAGGAATGATGATGTCTTTGACTCTGTGCACATGACACAGATCACCATCAGGATTCTTGGCGTATGTAGCCGTGTCCAAAACAAGGTAGTCACCTGACCATCGTCCACCAGAGTGTAAGTGGTATCCCATGAATAACCCTTCCCGAGCGTTTTCTTTAAATTTTGCAGTCTCGTTGTTAATCTCGGGGTTGAGGCATTTCCAAAATATCCGAGCACCGAATGGTATGCAGTGCCCAGGAAAGCTTTCGCCAAATCTTATTTCATGAGCTGTCTTATTTCATGAGCTGTCTTTTCTGCATGCTCCTCTTTGAGGGCAGCAACGCCCGTGGATGTATGCACAAAGTTGTGTCCACAGCAAAAGGCTTGCATGGCCTCTTTCCACCATTCGTGTCCCAGACCAGACATATGTAACACAGCTCTGGTACCAAGGATGACAATTTTGACAACCCGCTCAATCAATCCATTTGTCTGTGGACGATGTGGCGTACTCGTGTCGTGTCTCCATCCCAATTGGCGGCAAGCTTTCTGAAGCTCTCCAGAATTGTCTGTGTAGATATGCTTCACCTCATCGTTCGCGGCGATGAACTGTTGAAAGGATGCCTTTGTAGTAGCTGCGTCTTTGTGTAGCGCTGGGTAGGCCATGAAGATGCCAGTGTATCTGTCAAGGACAACAAGTGCATATTTGTCGCCATGTTTGTCCGCGGCATCGTCTTTGGCCAGTACGATATGGTCAGCAGTTAGAGCTTCACCGAACTTCTTCGGGACAAAAGCTTCGTAGGCGTTATCCTCTTCGGTGGGGTCTGCCGGTGGATGTGGTTTGTGCTGTCGTCTACACGGGGCATTCTGTGCCATCGTACGAGAACAGATCTCACAGTCGGGATGTTTTGGGCTGTGAGTCATGTAATGCATCGGGTCGATCGGTTTCTTTTGTCTGTTGGGCAGAACTCGATCGTTGTCTGGATGCGTTCGTGTGGGTGTCTCTGTCGGTATGTCGTTGTCTGCTTGAGCTATATCGAACCCCCCGCATTGTGGAGGAGAACACTGCATCTGAGACGTAGGCGAGTCGGTGGTCGTGTCCACGTTGGTCTCGTCTGGTCTTGTGTCGGGAGGTTCTTCGACCGTGATGGTCCGTGCTCCTCCTCCCTCTCCGACATGTGGTCTCTTGGGGCAGGTCCCTATGTGGGGTCGTAGCTCGTCTGCAGTGGTTGGTTGCTCTGAAGTTTTGCAGCACCAACAAGTGTCGTTACAGCGGGCGGATGAACGCTTTCGCTGACGACGGCGGGGTGCTGACGAAGTGCATAAACGTGGTGGTGGTATCCGTGTTAAGTCGTCAAGTCGTAACTCTGGCACTCGATTGTTGACTGGAATATTATACCATTGGCCCCCCGGATCCTGAAGCATGTAGCCCAGCTCAGGATCCCAAAGCTGTCGAAAGCCATCAACCTCGATCAATTTTCCAACTGATAGTAATGATGGGCAGTCTGGTAAAGCAAGGGCTGAACTATGCAGTCCAACTTCGGGTAGCCGTATGTCGTAGTGCTCGTTGACGGTACGATCACCATTTGCAGTTTCCAGAATATGCTCTTCGCGAATAGATATGCGATCCGACTCGGTCTGCGTAAGTTCATGTTTTCCCTGAATATGATGGGCAGAACCACTGTCAAGAACCCAAGACCTTGTCAATGCTGCAGTCGAGCGTGGAGTGTCGACTTGCTTTGTCGTTGTTGTCGTCTGGGCAGTCTTTGATGACTGCTTGACAGTGTCGTCATGCTTTCGGATCGCAGTTGGTGTGGCCACCGACTCTTTGTTGTGTCGGTAGTCGTACAGTTCGTCGTACCATAGTTGTGCCTCTTTTTGACATTCTCGTAAGGCCTCTGCACTATCATCCCACCATTTTTGTGGTAATGGATCTGGTACTTTGACGATGTCACCCTCATTCGGCAGCTCTTTCCACCTGTCCAGTCTGGCTCTGCCAGATATGGTATGGAAATAGTAGTCCACGTTGCGTACGTCGAAGCGTATCCGACGACGTATCTTGGTAGATGTCGTTGTGGCCTTGGTGTTGGCCATGAGGGTCTTGTCGCGGATGACGTAGCTGCGGTCTGAACGGCGTGAATGTCTAAAGTTGGCAGGAGAACGTGCTCTAGTGTTGGGTGAACCACGGGACGATCCGCGGCTCGGATACCGCTTGCCACGTCCTTTGTCACTGCCATATGATCGATCACGGCCGCGTGGACTGCCACGTCCGCCGCCACGATTGTCTCGTCCTCGGGAGGTAGATCTCGAAGATCTGTCGTAACGACTTCTCGATTGGCTGCGAGAGTCTTGGGACCTCCTGGATGTGGAACGGGATCGGTCGTATTGGCGTCGGTTGTCACGTCCCTGTCGTGAATCGCTTGCGTAGCGAAACCCCCCGCGTTGTGAAGACCGTTGGCTTCCTGATCCGCGGGATGGTGATCGGCCACGGCTGTCCTGGCTGGAAGTCCGTGGTCGACTCGGGCTTCGTTCAGGAGTCTTTGCACCAGGTGCGAGATGAGCGTATTTGCATTTGTCGCCTTTTGTGCACTTGTTCTGTGCGAAATCCTTGCACTGTGCGACGTGCGGGTAGTTACACTTATCACCTCTGGTACATGTGTTGCGCTTGGCAAAATCGAAGCAGAACGGCCTTGATGCTGGCTTCTTGTGATTCGCAGGAGTGGACATACTACGGCGGGGGTTGCCACCAGCCGTTGATGTTCTGGAAGATTTGTTGTTCTTCCAATCCCTGGAATATGTATGTAAAGCCTTGCACCGTTCACCATTGCGACAATTGCCTTTCTTCCATGCAACGCACACGTTAACCTGAGATCGTGTCTCGTGTTCGTACCGTAGCTTGTTTTGATTCTTCTCCAATTGTTTAATCTCCAGTACGTCCAGGACACGCTGTCGAAGCCAACCGTAGGTACGATTCGGGTCGCTCATCTTCATGCGCTGGTACTCGTACATGTCTTGTTTCATCCATGCATGTCTACGAATCTGTGTGCGGAATAGCGATTCCAATATCTTTGGATCGGGTACTTCTCGGCATTCCAAGAGTAAGGCGTCCCAATCGGTAATGAAACGTTGCAAATCTTCGTCTCTCATCCTCAGTTCTTTAAGGCGCTCGAAATCGTGCAGGTCGTCGTCGACGTCTGTCACTTTGTAGGACTGTAGGATATGCCAGTAT
Source organism: Prorocentrum cordatum (assembly GCA_963575745.1). NCBI lineage: Eukaryota > Dinophyceae > Prorocentrales > Prorocentraceae > Prorocentrum > Prorocentrum cordatum. Next base: position 342,252 of record CAUYUJ010007224.1, on the reverse strand, counting down.
ATCTGGCGTCCTTTGAGCATGCGTCCTGCTTTGTGCTCTCTGGTCTCGATGAGCCTGATTTGGTAGCGTAAGTCTGAGGATAAGATGTCGCTCAGAGCGGTTGCGAGTTTGCAATCGATGCTCTCAAAGTCTCCACTGTCTTGTAAATCCTCGAATGTGCATTCGGGTTGTTCTGCCACGCATAGGAAGGCGTATGCTTTGGATGGTCGCCCTGAGGCGGCCCCGAAGTTCTTCCGCACTCTTTGCTGCCACTCCAGCAGCTGCGTGATCTTAGGCAAGACAGGTACACGGACGGTGTCTGACTCCTTGATAGGCGTCGTAGTATGGACCGACACCGCAGACGCTGGCTGTGAGGGTATCGGTGCACCGTCGATGGTTGGTTCTGTGCGCACAGGAGACACATGGCGTGTCTGTGCAGAAGCTGCCGCGGAGGCTGCTCCTGGAGATGTGCGTCGTTGTTGTCCTGCTGAAGCTTGTGGTGCTTCGGCGGACACTGCCGTCGGCCTGTGCGGGTCGGCTGCAGGTCGAAGGTGAATGTTGGTGTCGTTAGTGTGGTCGATCAGCTGATTCGTCCAGCTCGTCATGTCTTCTTGTATTTGACCCACCTTTTGGCGTGTATACTCATCAGTGTCCCGAGACCGTTGGGAATACCGATCAAGCCGATGCTCGCATGCTCGGAGACGGGCGCTTTGTGCCTCCACCTCGCTTTCCAGACGTGCGAGATAACTCTCAACACGTACCTTCTCAGTATCTCTTTCATGAATAACCTGGGAGAGCTCTAACTGCGTGTGGTCCGCCGCCTTCTCAACCTCCTGCAACCTGTCAGTGAGGCGGGCGAAATCGTAAACCGTGGGAGGAGAATCCAGCTGATCAGTCTGGGCTCGTCCGACACGCAACTCTGCCAGGGCGTCCTGTACACCAGGGAAACGCTGCTCTATGTCAGAGATCCGGTTAGCGAGTGGCTGCACGACAGCGTTGGTCGCATCAAGCCTTTGAGTGATGACTCTCTCAGTACGCTGCAACATGTCGATCAGGTTCGACGAGTTTGTGTGTGCTTCGGTACGAAGCGTCGCCGTAGTGTGGTCTAGGTAAGATCGAAGATCATTGATCTGAGACTGAACGTCGCCGAGGTCTGTGGCCTCGGTTGGGGTTGGTCGGTTACGGAGCTGGTCGTGGATCTCATCGTGTAAAATCCTGACCGCAGAAATGCCTGTGTCGCGTACGATCACAAGTTGTTGCTCCATCTGCGCGAGATAGTTGCGCAGGTTCTCGACCATCGCCGTTCGTTCACCTGAGTGTGACACCTCACGATCAACCTGGTACTGCAGTTCTCCTATGATGCGTCTATCTTCGGCGATCCTGGAATCGATGATCCCTAAGGCGCCGTCAAGATCGCGGCGTATGGCTGCAGTATCCGTGGCATTCGTCTGAACGCTCTGTAGTAGTCCAGAGTATTGGCTGGACACGAAGGTTTCAACCTGGTCTCTGAGCTCAGCTATGTCACCTGCGGCGGACGTCTCCGCCAGCTGGTCGTCTGAGATGGAGAGGTGGGGAGCGTCAGCTTCCCTGTGTCCCCTGTCGCGGGGAGTGCATGGCCTCTGAGAGGCAGTACGCGGGCTCGACCTGCTCTCGCCGCATGGGCCTGGGGCTCCACGGCGGTTGCGCGCGGACGAGCTGCGACTCGGACCATGTGTGTGTGATGTCTCATCCGATGATACCTTGGGGTACCGCGTCTGTGGCTGTGCCGACACTGGTCTACTGAGTTCCTCGAAGGTAGCTACGTGCTCCGCCACAGGGACGGTCGCAGGGCTGGGGGTTCCAGCACCTGAGGTCCATCGGCGGTTAGCGCGGAAGCGCCCTGGAGTATCGAGACCGGTAAGGCTTTCGCCTGACGCGGTTGGGATTGCTCCCGACGGGGAAGGGGAGGGAGGATCAAAGGTCGGCGTGTGAAACTCCTTCCTTCCTGTTCCTACTCCTTCTCCTGTCCCCCCGCGGGCGGCGCTGCGGCGAAGTTCAGCAGCTAGACGCGCCTCGGGTCCTCGGGAGCTGGGGGGGGGGGTATCGGGGACACCAACACAGTCCGCACTAATGCTCTCCAACTCGTCACCGAGCCGTCGCGCCATGGGAGAGCTTGGACGCGAAGCCCCAATGGAACCCTTACGGCGCATGCGCCGAAGCGGCTCCATTGGGCTCGCATGCAAGGTCACCGCGGGCGAGTCGGTGAAGGTGAGCGTTAAAGGGCTGATAACCTGTGTATGGGGTTGAAGTACAAGAGTACAGAACCCCTGATCCGTTGGTAGAGAGATGGAGGGATAGATGGATATCTTTCCCTCCCAAGCGATCAAGGTACGATCGCTCCAACTCAGTACCTGAGCCCAAACGGCCAGGTGCGGGAGAGGTAAGGATAAGGAGTATATATGAAGGTATTACACGGGTTCCACACACAGGGGAGGGGGGAGGGGTGGGCGGAGAGCGCGGGTGGAGCGGGAGGGGGGGAAAGGGGAGAGGGAGAGGGGGGGGGGGGGGGGGGCGGGGGGGGTATGGGGGATGAGAGGGGAGAGAAAAGATAAGTTGATAAGCGATAAGCGGTAAGCGATAAGCGATATGCAATGGGAGATAAGAGATAAGAGACAAGAGATAAGAGATAAGAGCTAAGGGATAAGGGGTGGGAGGAGGTGGGGAGATGGGAAGGGGGAGGGGGGAGGGCCGAAGGAGGGGAAAGCGGGGGGGCAGAAGGCAGAAGGCATGAAGGTAGGGCGGCAGGAGGCAGGAGGCAGGCGGCAGGGGGGCAGAGCAGCGGGGGGGGGGCGGGGAAGAGGGGGAAGGGGGAAGGGATGGGGGAGGGGCGAGGGGCAAGGGGCTTGAGGCTTGAGGCTTGAGGCTCGAGGTTTGAGGCTCGAGTGAGGCGTGAGGCCCGAGGCTTGAGGCTTGAGGCTTGAGACGGGGATATCGAATTGTGAATTCCGCGCTCAACATGCGGGGCCCTCGAGAGTTGTTCAATTCGAACCCCGCTTGGTGCCTGTTGCTTGTCGTTTGGTGCCGGGCGCTGGGTGCCGGGGTGCTGGGGCCCGACGCCCCGCCGAAATGTAAACCATAAGCCGTGGACCATCCACAGCGGCGAGAACAGAAAGCGGGGAGCAGCAAGCGCCAAGCCCCAAGCCCCAAGCCCCAAGCCCCCAGCCGTTTGGTGTTTCTCTCCTCGTTCGCCGCCGTTGACGGCTTGTGGTTTATGGTTTATAGCTCATGTGGCTGGTGGCCTGTGGCTTGTAGCCTGTAGCCGTAGCCTGTAGCCGATTCGACTCTGGCCTCCCGTCCCGCGGGAGTGAGGGGCCCCCCAGCCCCTGGCCCCCGGCCCGGGCCTCCGGCCCCGCGCGGGGCCGGGGCGCGCTGGCGGCCATGCGGCCGCGTGCAGCTGCCGCGCAGCTGAGCAGCTGAGCGCGATTCTTGGTGGTCCGCGCGCGCCGCCACCCGGCCGCGCTGGGGCTTGGGGCCTAGGGTTCGGGAGCCTGGGAATTGGGACTCGGGGAGGGGAGGGGGAGGAGGGAGGAGCGAGGAACGAGGAGAGGAGGAGCAGGAGTTGGGTTATGGGTTATGGGTTATGGGTTTCTGGTGTTGGTTGGGGGTTGAGGGTTGAGGGTCGCACCTCCCCCTCCCTCCCCCATCCTCTCTCTCTCTCTCTCTCTCTCTCTCTCTCTCTCTCTCTCTCTCTCTCTCTCTCTCTCTCTCTCTCTCTCTCTCTCTCTTTCTCTCTCTCTCTCTCTCTTCTCTCTCTCTCTCTCTCTCTCTCTCTCTCTCTCTCTCTCTCTCTCTCTCTCTCTCTCTCTCTCTCTCTCTCTCTCTCCTCTCTCTCTCTCTCTCTCTCTCCTCTCTCTCTCTCTCTCTCTCTCTCTCCCCCCCCGCCGCTTTGAGTTTTGAACTTCTTCTCTCCCCCCCCAAGGCCCAAGGCCCGAGGCCCAAGGCCCAAGGCCCAAGGCCCGAGGCCCAAGGCCCAAGGGTTCCTCGACTCCTCCATCTCCCCCTGCCCCCGTGACCTTCCTCGTAGAAGTGCGGGCCCACCCGCGCCTGCGAGGGGGCTCCATCCGCGCTGCGGCGATGGGGCACTGGGACTTGCTGGTCAAAGAGCAGCCCACGCACTCGAGCTCCGGGCTACTCGGGATGTCGTACTTCGATAGGTCGAAAGAGTTGCCAGCGCCCTTCCCCTCGCCCGCATCGGTCTCACCGTCGCCCCCCATGCCCGCCAGATCCTCGAGGGCTCGAGGGGATGGCGCGGAAATACCAACAACCAACATTTGCAACAACGCAAATTGCGCATGTGACGATAATGCTCCTCATGTTATGAGTTATGAGGCCTAACGCCTAACGCCTAACACCTAAGAGCCTAAGATACCTAAGATCTAAGATATATGGTAGTTATATGGGATATGGGGCTCTTGTTATCGGTGCGACACATACGACTCATTGAAATATCCTTCTCCCCCTCCCATATATTATCTCTTATTTCTTATCTCCTATCCTCCTATTTCCTATCTCCTATCCCCCATCCCCCTGGGCCCCTGGGCCCGGGGTCTGGACCCTGGTCGCCTTGACGTCTGGGCATCTGGGCGGGGCGCCCCGCGGCCCGACAGGCCCTGGGCGGCCGGGCGTTGGAGCGCTGGAGCGTCGGGGCGCCCAACGCCGAACGCCCAAGGTCCCAGATGGACCGAGGCCCAAGACCCAAAGAGCCCAAGACCCAAGAGCCACTACCCACTATCTCCGAAACCCCAAAACAAATATGGCTGACACCTGCTACCGAGAGTAAACATGATGCAGCGAAGTAGCAAGTAGCGCAACTGTGAGTTTGAAACTTGGGATGTGCTGCCCGCCCGCCCGTCCTCGACGTCGGAGCCGTTTCCCGCCGACATGTCTCGCTTGTGATCTGTCGACTGGTCGACTGGTCGGGGCGCGGGTCGGAGCGTCGAAGCTGGACAGCTGGACAGGGCGCAGGGCTGCAAGGCGCGGCAAGCCCTGGCCATGGGCCAGTGGCCAGTGGGTGGCTGTGAGTGGCCGAATTGCCATGGATGGTTGGATGATTGGATGCAGGATGGCCAGGGACCAGGGGGTAATTTCGAAAGGAAACTCATGAAATATGGGCGCGAACTGGGCCCGCGCGACACGAGGCCCGTGGCCCTCGACCCTTGACCTCGCCACCTCGCCCCGAAAAGTCCTGAGGGCCCAAGGGCCTTGGGCCGAAACCCCGAGGCCCGAGGCCCGAAAGATGGCCGGATTGCCCTGGACCCTGGACCCTGGGCCCCTGGATCCTGGACTTGCAGCTCACAAGGCAAAGGCAAAGAACGGGATCGACGCTCGACGCCCCGACGAGGGCCCAGGCGCCCAGGCCCCAGGCGCCAGCCGACCAGAGACAAGACACAAGACATCCAAGGTCCAAGTCCAAGGCCCCAGGCGACGGCGGGGGCGATCCTCGGCCTCGAGCCTCCAGCCCCTGGGCCCCGTCCAGCTGCCCAGCTCCCGAGCTCCCGTCAGAAACGCGCTCAGTAGTTAGTAGTTCAGTGCACAATGTGCTGGAGAGCCTCACGCCTCAAGTTTTAGGTTGTACCCAAGATCCAAGATTTGCTGATTTGCTCGACCTCATTGAGCCACAGATGCCAGACGGCCAAACGGCCGGCCGCCCAGCGCCAGGCGCCAGACCCGACCCCCGACCCCCAAACCGCAGTCGGGGACGAGGGTCGATGGCGGATGGGGAGAGGGGAGAGGGAGCGAGGGAGAGAGAGGAGGGAGGAGGAAGGAGGAGGGACGATGCGGGGGGAGGGAAGAGGGAAGAGGGAAGTGGGCAAGCAGCAGCAGCAAGAAGCAATATAGCAAGATGGTAAGCTGAGAAGCCTAGGGCCGCGGGCTGAGGAAGACTTCCACTTCCGCAGCGGCTCCTCGGCTCATGTGAGCACCTAAACTCTGAGCCCGCTCGCCCGCTCGCGGGGAGATGATGTGGATGAGGAAGTTGCGGACTCTCAGGCTCTCAGGTCTCAGGTCTCAGGGTCTCAGGGCGGGGAGGAGAGAGAGAGAGAGAGAGAGAGACAGAGACAGAGACAGAGAGACAGAGAGAGGAAAAAAAGAGAGCGTGCATGCGCGTGAGTAGTGAGAAAAAGAAAGAGGAGAGAGGAGAGAGGAGACGACTAAGTATCTTTCCATTCCCCGCTTGCCGCAGGAGCGTCCGAGGGTCGGAGCGTCTGAGCGTCGGAGGTCTTGGGTCTTGGGTTTGAAGTTTGAGTTCATATTATTGTTATGTCTCTCTGCCTCCTGCCTCCTGCCCTCCTGCCAGCCTGCCTCCTGTGCGCTCGTCACTCGCCACCCCCTTCCGATCTCCCCACTCCCCTCCCCATCCGCGCCGCCCATCCCCCATCCACTCCGCCCCCCTCACTCCCCACTCGCCCTTTGCCCTCAGTCGGCACGGCAGGGTCGCAATATCTCCGCTCTCTGCTGGAGACCTGAGACCTGAGACCTGAGATCTGGAATCTCGACTCCGAGTTCGGGGCCCCCAAGCTTTTGCCTCTCGCTCTCTCGCATCTCCCCCGCCAGGTCGCCAGCTGCCAGCTGCAGAGCTACGAGCTACAGGCTACAGCCCGCTCGAGATCCTGCTCGAGCTCTCGAGCTCTTGCCCTGCCTGGCGCAGGCGGCCCGGCCGCCCGGCCCATGCCTTCCCGCCTTCTCTCGTCTCTCGTCCCCCGCTGGCCGGCTCTTTGATTCTGGGGTCCTGGGGTCCTGGGGGCCCCAAGTATCGTGGCCCATGGCCCCATGGCCCCGACGCGCCGACGCACCCCAAACCTCAAGCCCTCTCACTTCAAATCTCAAACCACCCAACCACCACCCCCCGCCCCGACGCCCTCTGCGCTCTGCGCTGACCCAGACCCCAGACCCCAGACATCCAGAAATGAGGCCCCCGAGCCCCGAGACCTTTCCCACCTGTCACCGGCCATCAGCCCCTCTGAGCCCCAAGCCCCCTAGTCCCTAGTCCCTAGCCCTTAGCCCCTAGTTCCCTGTTAGCATGTTAGCAATTTCCCATTTCCGCCGCCGTGGGGAAGGGGGAATGGGGGGGCGCTAACCGCTTGCCGCTAACTCAAAGCTCAAAGCATGTTGGTTGTTGATATGTTGTTTCGGAATGGACAATCCTCGGTGATTAGAAAAAGGCAAGAGGCAATAATTGCGAGCTATGAGTTATGAGCAATGAGATCGAATTCCTAATGCCTAATGCTTCACTGGCGCCCTGGCCCCCCGGCTCCTGGCCCCTGGCTCCTGGATCGCAAAGCGCAAAGGATTTTATTGCGACCTTCCTCGATCGTGTCTCGGAACGAATCAAACATGCAAGCGTCGAAAATCAAGCCACGCGCCTGCACCCTGCACCGGGCGGCGCGGCGTCGCAGATTGCCCGCGCGCCGCGCTCGGCCTGGCCGCCTGGCCGACCGGCCGCACCAGGGTTACGGCACTATGCCGCAATGCACCAAGCTCCCCCATCCCCCATCCCCCATCCCCAAACCGATTGGACATTGCCCGAGCGGCCGACTAGCCACTAGCCAAGAAGCCAAGAAGCCAGATGGCTTGCGGCTTGCAGGCTTGCAGGTGTGCAAATGCATAGCAGATTGCGGGGCCGGCGGATTGCAGACTGCAGACTGCAGACTGCATACTGCATGCAGCAGCAGCAAATCTTTCGGGCGACCCACTTCCCAACAACACAATTCAGATATTCAGATGCGTGTGTGTTGCATGATGTGTGTGTGCGTGTATGCTCGGCCCTCGGCCACAGCTGCCCAGCTGCCCCCTGCCCCCTGCCCCCCGCCCCCGGACCCCCGGCCCGGATCGCACAGGACACACGCGACAAGCGGGCATGCATTGAATCGAGGAATCGACTGCAGATGCGGAGGGGTGAGGGATGAGGGGAGAGGGGAGAAGGGGAGAACGAGAGAACGAGAGAACGAGAGGATGGGGAGAGCAGGGGAGCAGTGGAGCAGGGGGCAGGGGGCAGGGGGAGAGGAGGTGGGAGGGAGACGCACTGAACGCTGAACGCCGAACCCAATGCCAAATGCCAAGTGGAAATTGGAAGTGGCACCCCATCCTCCATCCTCCATCCTCGTCACGCAATTAAACATTAAACATTAAACATTAAACATCAAACCTACAACGGGACTTAGGATTGAGGACCAAAGAGTTGGGAGTTCGGATTTGAGGAGTTGGGACTTGGGACTTGGGACCTGGGAGGGTGCCGACTCCTTCAGACTCGCTCGAGACTCGAGACGCGACTGGGGACTGGGGATTGGGGGAGGGGGTCCATGAAGTCCAGAATGCATAATGCATAATGCATGATGCCTGTAGCTCTGCAACTTCTGGCCTGTAGGACGTTGGATCATACCGGCAGTGGATTTTGGGTATTGGGTATTGCGTGATCTGAGGTTCTGGGCTTCTGAGCTCTGAGTTGTTCGTTGGTTGTGGGTTGTGGGTCGAGGGTCGAGAGTTGAAATTGTCACCCTGTCTCAACTATCGCATTTCACCCTGAGCCTTCGACCTAGACGCCCACGCACTCGGCCTGGCTGACCACGCGCTTGCCCTTGTTGGGGTTCAGGGGGTGGCCCTTGCGCCACTCCGACAGCTCGGGCAAGAAGGCGATGGCCACGATCAGGGCGGTCCCAATGGTGGGGATCGCGATCATGTTCCCCTGAAGGCGCTTGAGGGCGGTGGGGAACACGCCGTCGGGGATCGTAATCGTCGCCGGGTCCCAGCCGAAGATCTTGAATATGGTGGCATGGTTGAGCAAGCAGTTGCCCTTCTTGTACCAGATCCTGGAACCAGTCGACATGCGGATGTTGCCGACCCCAGTCGTGTTTCGACCCGTGCTCTCATTAATATTGATAGTGAGTTCGTCCGGGATATTGCCAATGCCAAGGCGCTCGTAGACGAAGTTGATGGACTCCACCTCCCGTTCAGACATCTGGTTCAACACCTCCTTCGAGGCGGACTTGCCGAACAGCGAGACGCCAGTCTGTCCAACCTTCTTGCCATTGGGCAGCTTCAACAGCTTCATGCCTTTTTTTGACCTGGCGGCGTTGATCTTCTCCCATCCTTTCACTGTGAGCCTCTGCCTGTCCTCCTTCACCTTCTTGTATGAGCTGGGTAACACCATCTCTGGGGTAATGAAGTCGTCGATCGGCTTCCGCTCAATCGGGCGCGTCTTGATATGTGCGACAAGCGCTGCAGCGAAGCTGATGTCCACTTCCGCAGCCTCCAGGACGTCTACCCGAACAAGCAAGATGAACACGCGCCGGCGGCGCATGGGGAGACCAGCCGTCCTCGCGTCTAAAGTGAAGTAGGTAGCCTTGTAATCTGGCAAGAACTCCAAACCGTGCTTGAAGGGTTTATTCTTCTTGGTCTTCGGGTCGGCGATGCAGGAGGTGCCCCGCATGAGGTAGTCCAACGGGCACTTGAACTCACTGAACTTCGGGTTCCGGAACGGCGCAAGCATGCCCCCCACATTCTCCAGGATAACCAGCTTGGGTTTGGGGGCGTTCGGATTGCGCAAATACTGGATGTACTCGAAGACAGGTCTCGCATCCTCGGAGCTGGAGCGGAGATGCATGAGCGCATAAGCACGAGAGAGGCAAAGGGCAAAGGGCACGGGGGAGTTGGCGGAAAAGCGGAGTGGGGAAGCGGGAAGTGCAGTGACTAGGGAATAGGGGCTACGGCTACGGCCTTGGTCCTTGGGCCTTGGGCCATGGGCCTAGGGGCCCAGGGCCTTGGGGCCTAGGGCCTAGGGGCCTAGGGCCTAGGGCCTAGGGCCTAGGGGCCCAAGGGCGGGGGGGGGCCCACCTCCCACATGCCCCTGCCCCCCTGCCCATTGCATGCCTGCTTGCCCCTGGCGCTTGACCGTTTGCCGCGGGCCCCTTGGCCCTTGGCCCCTCGCGCAGTCCTTGTGGTCGAAAGGACTGTAGTCGGACAGAAACCTCTGGATGTTGAGGGCGCTGAAGGGAGTGCACGGGAAGCCCACCACCTGCATGTCCAGATTCGATGTCTTGTAGGCATCGCACACTTTGAAGGGACCACAACAAGAGCACTGGGGACTGTCACCGGGCGCGCAGTTCAGCTGCTCGATCTTGTTGTAGAAGTGCGATGGCCGATGGTTCGCTCTGATGAACTTTTCCGAGACGCTCCAGTGGTCGATGGAGTATTCATGTTGCACGGCCAGCTCCCCGACGACCAGCTGGAGAGCCTTGACTGGCGCATCGCTGCCGCTGAAGCCAGTCGCGATGGAGAGCTTATTGTCCTGCGCTGGGCAGGAGAGGAGGAGGAAGAAGGAAGGGGCCCGCGAGGCGGCCCATGAACTTGCGAACCTTTCAATCACCGCAGAAAATAAACAGCAAGCGCCCAAGAGCCAAGAGCCCGAGAGACATGCGCCGAGGGCCTCGAACCTCGAACCCCCCCCCCGGAGCCCAGAGCACAGTGCTAGATGCTAGATGCTAGATGCTAGAGATGCTAGAGTGCTAGAGGCTAGAGCCCAACGCCCAACGCCAAAAACCCAGGACGCCCGAGACGGCACGACGGCACCGAGGCACCGAAGCCACTGGCCAGTGGCCAGCGGGCCAGCGGCCAGCGCCCGAGCGCAGCCCAACCGCCCAATCCGAGAAGGGCCCCATCTTGGCAGACTCAATATCCAATATCCAACACGGCCGCCCTGCACCAGACGACCAGACGAGGACGAGGCGGGGGAGGGGGGCCGGAAACAAGGGGGCCTGCGCAAGCAGGTCTGGATTCTGGATAATCGAACGGAGGGGGGCCAGGGCGCCAGGGCCAGGGGCGCAGCTCGGGCGGGCGACGACGAGCGGGGGCGGGCGTCGAGCGACGCTCGCTGCGCAGCACACACCGACGGCGCGGCGCCACCAGCAGGGAGCAGGGTGGCGCCACAAGCCACAAGCCACAATCGCACAATAGGATAGAAAACCTTTCAAAGCCATAAGCCATCAACGATGCTCTCGGACACGAAGGCGCCTGCTGCTCACGATCTCACGATGAGGCATACGGTATACCGGCATACCAGTATACCTCTAACTCGTCGCACACGAACCCCCGTGCCCGAGGTGGCCAAGTAGCAGGTAGCCAGGTAGCGGGTAGCCGTTACCTGTTACCCGTTATTCGTTACTCCTCCCCCCATCCCCAATCCCCCTCTTCGCTCCTCCTCCCCATTCCCCCTCTCCGCGCGCAGGCTGCTGGCTGCCCACATGCAGCTGAGGGCTGAGGTACCTGGACACCTGGACCCTGGACCCGAGGACGCGCCCCCCCGCCCCCCCTATGCCCTATGCAGCATGCAGCGGCTACCGGCTACCTCCTCCTCATCCTTCCTCGTCTCCTCCTCTCCTCCTCCTCTTCCTCCCCATCCTCCTCCTCTTCCTCCCTCCCTCCTCCCTCCTCCCCCTCATCCCTCATGAATGTCCCCTACTCCCAACTCCCAACTCCCCACCGCCCTGCCGCCCTGCCCCCCCTCCCACCCCCCTCGCACCCTCGCATCCTCATATTCTCATGTTCTCATATTCACATATCGCCATTATCATCTTCTCATCTCTCATCTCCTCATCCTGGGGCCTTGGGCCTTGGGGCCCTGGGGCCCAGTGCCTAGGGCCTAGGGTGGGAGCTGGGAGACTGGTGACTGGTGGGAGAAGCGAGGAGCGGTCCACGGTGAAGGTATCGCTGAGGATCGGCATGGATAGAATCTTCTGCACGGAGCTGACCCATTGCTCGGGCGCCCCCTCGCAAAACTCCACGATCTTGCTGTAGTCGCAGGCGTTCGGCCCCTCGCCCTCGCTCTCGTCGTCGCTGGCAAAGCTGTCCGAACAGTAATCGCTGTCGCCGTCGGGCGTGGACCTGGGGGATGGCAGCCGGCAGGTATCAAGCATCAGAGTGTTCATTGTTCATTGTCTTTTGTCTTGCGTCTTGCGTGCTGCCCTTTGCCCTCTGCCCTCCTCCCGCCCTTCCGTGCCGCGTTCCCTCTCCCCTCTCCCCTCCTCTCCCCCTTGTCTGCTGTCTGATCATATGACATATGATGCATGGTCCTCTGCTCCCCGCCCCACTACCCACTACCTCACTACCTTTACCCCTCATCGCTTATCCCGTATCCCTTATCCTCGATCCATGGATCCATGGCCCCATGGCCCATGGCATCCCCCCTCCCCCCCCCCATCCAGGATCCAGGCCCCAGGCCCCAGGGCCAGCGGAGATCCAAAAAAACCCAGACTCGAGATTCGAGATCCCGAGAAGTAAGATCTTGGCCAACCAGTGCGTGGGGTATGGGGTATGGGGTAGGCGGTATGGGGTATGGCGTACAGCACATTGCATATTGCATATAGTATATAGCGTATAGTGTATTATAGTTTATAATGTTTGTGTCTGGTGGGTGGTATTTGGTGCTCTGGTGCATGTGCATGTCATGCGTCTGAGGTGTTTGTTAACGTGTATGCGCGCATGCGCGCGTGCATGTATGCGTGTATGCGTGTACGCGCAACACGCAGCCAGTGTGCATGCGCACATATGACACAGCTCTGGACCCTGGGGCCCTGGGCCCCAGGACCCTGGACCCTTGGCTCCTGGCCCGAAGACCGCAAATTTTCCTAGTCTCCCGTGCCGGCCGCCAGTAGCCAACCGCCAACCGCGCCTGCCGCCGGCCCGCCAACCCGCCCCCGCCCTCCGCCGCGCCGGACGCCACGGCCCCCCGCTCGGGCTCTCGGGGGGATGCCGCCCGCCACCCGCTCCCGGAGGGAAGGGGACAGGGGAGTGGGATGGGGGAGCACTCGCGTCGGGGGGCGCGGGCCCCGAGGTCTCAGGTCTCAGGGCCCCAGGGGCGTGAAATCTACATTTTCGCTTCCCCCCCCCCCGACTTTCGGGCATGCCTGATTCTATACGATTCACCACAGAGGCGTGCGCAAGAGCGCGTCGAAATTTCTCGCCGCCAAAATTCTTCAAGGCCCTGGCCATGAGCAAAACTCGCTTCTCTGCGGGCTGAGTTTCGGGGATGGGGGCTGCGGGGGGGCTAGAGTTTTCGAGTTTTGGGCATGGTGTTTCCGATGATCCCAGGGCGGCTTGGCGGCACTTGCAGCTCCCGCCGCGGGCGAGCCCGCGGCCTTCTCGCCCTCCTCGGCGGCCTCGCGGGGCTCGGATTTCTCAGACTTCTCGTCCTCGGCCGCCTCGCTCTCCGCCGACTCCGACTCATCGCCGAGGAGCTCCGCCAGCTGGTCCAATTCTGACATCTTTTCTGAGCCCCCCTTTCCCTCGCTCCCGCGGGGGCTGCGGGGGCGATCGCGCCCCCCCGACCCCGACGCCATCTGGTATCTGGTAGGTTGTCTGGCGGGCTGGCTGGGGGCTGGGCGGCTGGCCGGCTGGCCAGGGGCCAGGGCCAGCTAGCAGCTAGCCGAGGGGCGGAATCAGCGAGTCTTGAGGCCACGATGCCACGATGCTATTGCTTCTTGCTGCTATCATGCTATCATATATCATATGTTCACATGTTGTTCTTATGTCTTATGCACCCCCCATCATACCCTCATCGGGCCACTGGGGCGCTGGGGGCCCACAAGGGCTTCTAACGCCCGCACTGCGCCCGGCTTAGCGCCGCATCACGCCTGCGCGAAGGCCAACCTTACGCCCGCACTACGCCCGGCTTGGTGCCGCATCGAGGCCAAGATGGGTGCCGCACTGGTGCCGCATCATCCCCTGAGGGCCCCCTGAGGGATCCCCAGAACTCAAATATCAGATCTTGGGGATCATGAGTTGGCCAATGGGATTGGGGGATGCCCTTAGTGCCGCATACGCCCGCCGCATGAATCAAACGATGGGCGTCGGAGGGCAGAAGTAACGCACTACGCCCGGCTCGGTGCCGCACCATCTTTCTAAGTATGGCGAAAGGGGGGGCTCAAGCACGCATTAGTAACGTCTTAGTGCCGGCTTAGTGCCGGCCTTAGTGCCGCCCTTAGTGCCGGCCTTAGTGCCGGGCCTTAGTGCCGGCCTTAGTGCCGGCTTAGTGCCGCACCCAGTGTTGCGTTAGTGCCGCCTTAGTGCCGGCCTAAGTGCCGGCCTTAGTGCCGGCCTTAGTGCCGGGTTGGTGCCGCATGAGTGGTAAGATGATAAAATATAGAATAAGTTAGGAGACATGATATGATATGATATATTTGATAGGTACGATGAAATGAAGTGATTTGGTATAAACTATAACGTGTGGTAATGTGGTAATGTATAATATATGACGTATAAAGTTTTGGCATAGCGATTCAATATAGGGTAATAGGTGCATATGGGGTGCAATGTGCAATGTGATATCGTGTCATAGGTTTGGGTGTCATGTGCAACACGTCAACACACTACGTCATATATGATATGTAACAAATGGCATAAGGGGATAAAGCGTGACAATATGCTAACATGCTATGCAAATCGTGGCGGTAATACTAAGTACTAAGTGGCTAGGCTATAGAGTTATAGCTGTAGTTCCTAGCTAATAGCTAATACCAGTAAAAGCATGAGGGGTCAGGTGTAAGATGGCTGGGGGTTGGGGGGACGGTCAGAGGTCAGAGATCAGAGCAACCCAAAAAAGACAACAAGGCTGTTCAAGCTAAATGATGAACGCGGTGTCAGTCATCACATCGGTGATAAGGGCCGTTGCTATGTCTAAGGCATACATGCTACATGCATGCGGGTACCAATCAAACCCATGACGACACATATGACGACGAGAACGACGATGACAGATGTCAGCGATGACAACCACTAAGAGCTAACGCTAACGCACTAACGCACTAACAACTAACAGCTAACAACTAACAGTGTAACAACAACTAACAATGTAGCAATGGTTGTAGGTTGTAGGGTTTAGCATTTAGCAACAACCAACGAACCAATTGCGATGGTGAGTCGGTGAGTCTTCTCACGGCGATGGGTAATGGGTCATGGGTAATGGCGGTGACGACGACGGCGACGATGCTTGATGCTTGATTGCTTGATGGGGATGGTGGATGTTGAGAGTGTTGGGCGATGATGACCGCGATGATAAAGTATGTGGCTGGTGGTGGTGAACCAGCAACAAATAATATGGGGGCTAGTACCGATGCACATCGTACATCGCGCGTAGTGCGCAGTACATACTCCACTCTTCACTACCCCCATTACCTTCAATAACCAATAACCAATGGCACAGGAGCGACTACGGACTACGGGATCAGGGATGAGGGCGACCAAAGACTCGAGACAGAAGTGACCCCGGACCCGGTTTCGTGAAGTCAGGAAGGCCGAAACGCTGAAGCCCAGCATCTCCACTTTCGACACGTTTGCCCAACAAATCACTAGTAGCGCAGACCATGCCACGAGACAAGACGACAAGAGACAAGACAGACAAGACCAGTCTAGAGTCTAGACGTCTAGACGTCCAGGCCATGTAAGCCATGTACCATGCGCTAGGCGCTAGGGGCCAGGGGTCGGTTGGAGCTTGGAGTGAACGGTTTGCGCGCCTACCAGGGACGTCGAGATATGGGATGTGGATCTGAATTGTGCTTCGAAGAATGAGATCACGCTGCCTGCTGCCTTGGTCCCAGCAAGATGTCAAAATCATGGTCTGGTCCTTTTCTGGTTTTCTGTTCCTCCGGCTCTCCTGCTATTCGCAATTCGCTGCTCGCTGCTTTTCCTCCCTCCTTCGTCCGCACCTCTGGCTCATTGCCTCATTCCTCATATTCCCGTTTCCCTCCTCGCCCTCCTCCCTAGTTTCTGATTCCTGATATTGCAACATTGCTTCTTGCCACTCTGCGTCTCTGAGTCGCTGCTGATGGCCGGCAACTGTGGTCCTGTGTCACTGTGGTTTTGTTGTTTTGTTGCTACTTGCTACCGCTGATTGCTGATTGCTGCCCCCCGCTCTTCCTGACTCATGTTACCTAATGCTCCTTCCCCATCCTCTCCCTGCTCCCTCCGCCCTCCCCCTTTCCTCACTCCTCGTTCCTCCTCATCCCTCATCCTGCCATCCTGCCCCATCCCCCATCCTCCCTCCTCTCCCCCTTGCCCCTGGATTCCTGGGCCCCTGGAGCCTGGAGCCTGGAGCCCCGGGGCCTGGAGGGCGGAACGAGGAACAAGAGAACCCGAGAACAAGGGAGAAGAGGAGGAGAGGGCAAGGAGCAAGGAGCAAGAAGCAAGGGGGAGAGGAGGGAGGGATGAGGGAGGAGGGGAGAAGTGGGACGCAAGAGGCAAGAGAGGAGATCTGGGTCGTTGCCCCTTGTCCCTTGTCAATCCTCAATCCGCTATCCTCTATCTGCTGCATTTGTAACCACGCGCCTCCATCGCAAATCACAAATCATATCAATTTCGCACGCCCAGCGTCCAGCGGCCCAGCACCTCAATGGTTCATGCTCTCGGCGCCTCCATGTGGGCGGCCGTGCTCTTGTGCATGCCCTCGTCGAGGCCGTCGATCAACCATTGTATCAAAACCCTGTGCACCGCCTCCACCGGCTCCCCGTCCTGGGGCCCTTTCCAACCACGGGTTCTGCTGCAACGCTCCTTGTGGTGCTTGGCTGCGCAGAGGGCGCTGCACACGTACGTCTCGCCATGCCTGGGGTGGAGTTCTCCGATTGTCCTGCCGAAGCTATCATACACAAGATAAATCCTCTTGTAGGGCACCAAGAAGCGGTCTAAATCCTCATTCAATCTCCGACAGCCACAAGCCACAACCCCAAAATTCCAACGGGGCTTTGGGCAATGGGCCAGTGGCCAGTGGACCAAACTTGTAAATTTGCATGACCCCAGCAAAGCACCCTAATAGCTAATAGCAGCAAAGATGACTTGTGGCCCGTGGAACTCGTGAATCCTGGGCCCTGGGCCATGGGGGATTTGTGGGACCTGCGAAACCTCTGGGACCACTGACCACTGGGGCCTGTGGTCTGTGCGACGTTAGGCGTTAGGCGTTAGGGCCCGGGAAAGCTAGGGAACGCGTGAAACCCGTTGAGCCTGGCGGTCCTCGGGGGCCTGTGCCCAAGACCCAAGAGGGACCCCCAATACCCCAAGCCCCAAGACGACGAGCCCCCCATCAACGCCTAGGGGCATGGGGCCAAGTCACCAAGACCGTAGGGCACCAGGAACCCCTCGAGCCGTCTGACGCACTGCGAGGCATCCCGCGTGCAGATTCTCGTCGGCCCAGGGGCACCCTGGCGCTTGCGGCGGGGGGGGACCTCCGGCACACTTGCCCCCGTTCCAGATTTCTACATGTCAGGACGTGCATGCGCGTAGCGCTATGCGCTATGTCACCTTATTCCCTACTCCCTCCTCTCTCCTCTCTCGCGGCCTCCGCTTGCACTGCATTCTGCCTCCCCTTTTCCCCGCGTCTCCCGCTCTCCCGCCGCGAGGGCGGTGGCCGGCGGTCCAACGGCGCGGACTGCATGGGCGCATGGGGCATGGACGCCGACGGCCGACGAGTTCAATGTTCAGCCGAGGCTCCTTCCATCTTGCTACCCTGCTGACTTATGCTTTATGCCCCATGCCTCATGTATCCAGCCATCCAGCCTCCTGCTCTCCTTCTGCCTGATCCGCCCCTCTTCCCACCATCCCCCCTGCCCTCTGCCCTCTGACCTCTGCGCTCTCCCCCCTCTCCGCCCCCCCTCCCCCTCCCCCCCCCCCCCCCCCATCCACCCTCCCTCCCCCCGCCCCCCGCTCCCCATTCTCTAGCCACGAACCTCCAACTCTCCAACCCACTTCTCCGTAGCGAAGTAGCAAAGTGTCTCAAGTCTCAAATAGGGCTTACTGGCTTACTGGGGTATTGCCTGCCTTCGAGGCAGACCTGCCACCTGCCACCTGCCCACCTTCCTCCTTCATCCTCCTTCCTCCTTCCCCGAAGCTCAGGGCACGCGGCCATTGGGCCTTGGCCATGAGCCTTAGGCCCCAGGCTCCAGAGCCCACAGTCGAAAGCTTGGGGCTTGGGGCTTGGGGGCTTGGGACTTGAGACGTGAGCCAGCGAGCCAGCTGCCAGCCCCCGCCCCCACTGGCCACTGGCCACTGGCCAGTGGCATTCTCGCGTCCCCTGAGCTCTGGGCTCTGGGCTCCAGGGTCTGGGATCTGGGGCCTGGGGTCTGGGGCCGGGGCCCTGGGCCCAGGGCTCTGCGCAATCGTCGCATGGCGTTTTGTTTTGCCCTTGCCCCTTGCCCCTCGCACCCCTCGCCCCTCGCCCTCGTCGCATCGCTTGGCGGTCGGGGGTCGGATCTCGTATCTCGTGGCTCGTTTGCGGCCGAGGCCCAGAGCCCAGAGCCCAGACGCCCAGGTCGGCGGTTGGCCGAAGGCAAGCAGATCACTTGAGCGGCATCGTCCCTGAATGTTTTGGCCTTGCCCTTGACCTTGGCCTTGGCTGCTGGCGCCGCGCCAGCCGCGCCGACCTCGGCGTCGGGCTCGGTCCCGGCAGCAGCAGCGGCAGCGGCGGCCCTGCCTCGGCCTCGGGCTCTGCCCCTGCCACGACCCCTGCCAGCCCTGCCAGCCGCTGCAGGACGCGGCGGCGGCGGCGGAGGGGCCCCGCCGCCCTGGCCGCCCTCTTGGTCCGAGGAAGCCGCACTCGATGAAGGGGCTGAGTCTGCGCCTGTATCCTCGCTCGCGCACTCCTCCATGCCGACGCAGTTGAGGTCGGCGAGCGCCACCTCATGGTGATATGCCTCCAGGAGTGCTTTGGCCGGTTCTGCCAGCACCTCGTCGTCATCACCACCAGGATGGCCAAGATCATCGGCATGCTGAGGCGCTGCTGAACTGGCCGCCTTCGGTTTCGGGCCGTGGCCCGAGGGCCCCTTGGCTGCCTTGGCCTTGCCAGTGTGGGCAGCCCCAGCCCCGAGCATATCCGACAACCAATCGTCATCATC
Source organism: Prorocentrum cordatum (assembly GCA_963575745.1). Lineage (NCBI taxonomy): Eukaryota > Dinophyceae > Prorocentrales > Prorocentraceae > Prorocentrum > Prorocentrum cordatum. The sequence continues at coordinate 323,368 of CAUYUJ010007224.1, read as the reverse complement.
ACCAGTAGCTGCGAGGTCTTTGAGCTGAACCATCTCGTCGATGATGGCGTTTTTCAGCGACACGGGCTCCAGCGCACTGTCCACCTTCATCTTCATCAGCGTGAGAGGGGTGAAGAGCATTTGCGTTGCACTGACATCATCAAAATGATCGAGCGCATGGCCAGAGAGCGCGTCCTGGAACAGTTGGGCATCCGTAAGTATCGTTAGGCCGACACGTCGAGAGTCGAGATCCTCACTGTATGCGAATTCAAATTCCCACGGCAGGTTGGTGCCCTCGGCCATGTCCTCTGGACTTGGGCCAGAGCCTTCACAAGGAGCCAAGTAGATGAAAGTGAACTCCTTCTTGCTGCCACGCCCAGGGCCTCAGAGCACATATCCCATATCCCCAAAGATCGCCCGCTGGTCCCGACCCCTGGACCCTGGACTCTGACCCCTGGCCTCTGACCCCTGGCCCCTGGGCCCCCCCGCCCTGGGCGGCTAGCCGGCTAGCCGCTAGCCGGCCAGCCGCTAGCCGCTAGCCGGCTAGCTTTGCTGCGTGGCCGATGAGCGATATTAGATATTAGATAAGAAACGAGCGCCCACCACAGTACCAAAATGCGACGACTTGACGACGCTCAGGATTGCCAACGTTCTACAGATGACTACATATCACTTTATTATAACTCTTACCTATTATCACTCGCAACTGCGAGCTGAACACTGAAAGGCTGAATGACTAGCGACTAGCCGACTAACCGACTAACCCCCCTAACCCCGAGTCCCTAACCTGAGGGCCTGAAACCTGAAAAGCCCGCGTGGACTGGCCACCTCGCCCGGTCGCCCGGCCTGCCCATTCGCCAGTTCGCAGCGACCACATGGAAGTTTATCAGTTTATCTCCGATCCAAGGAACCAGGAACGATCGGGGATCCATCGCCCAGCACCCAGCACATCTAGATATTAATAAAGCTAGATTTTAGATTCTAGCATTCTAGCTTCTAGCATACAGTTTAAATTTAAGCATCTAAGATCTAAGATCTAAGTATCTAAGTTCTTGTGATCGGATCCTCGGTGCTCCCCGAATCTAGATTTCTGCTATTCAGCGTTCAGCTGAGCAGCTGAGCACTGAGCAGCTAAGCGCTAAGCGCATGGCAGTGTTGGCGTAAAGCGACCATCGCAGCCCGAACCAGAGTTGGACCTGCTCCTGCTGGCTCGAGCTTCATCAGAAACGCAGAGGTGACATCAGACGTTTTGTGTAGCTCGCTGAAGCTCTCCGCCAGCGTCGTCCCCTCGGCAAGTTTCGAACTGCAGAGATAGCCGTCACAGGCGGCATCGTAGTGAACGCGTTTTGGAAGCATGCCCTCGACATGGGGCACCCGCTGCAAGAGTCCAGCGAGCCAAGTCTGCATCTCTGAGCGCAGCTCAGGCGTGACAGCCGGCGAGGCCATCAAGTCCGCCCGCAGTGGAGAGGTGGCGCAGCCGATCTCCCAGTGCCCAAGCATCGCCACCTGTCGCGACCAACCCGGGACACCGAAACTTCACTTCCAATATCCAATGGCTGTTGTGTGTGGAGTGCCGAGTGCTGAGTCGTTGAGTGCTGAGTCCCGACTCCCGAGGCTCGAGGGAATACTGTTGGAACTCATGGTCTCACAGTTGCGAGGTCAGCGTCTGAGGCAACTGGGCAACTGGCAATTGACAAGATACAAGATGACAAGTCGATCAGTCGTCTGGTTATCTCCAACCCCCACTCCCTACTCCCTACTCCCTACTCCCTCCCGCGCATCGCCCATCCCTGCCAGTTTCCAATTGCCCAGTTGCCTCGCCTCACCTCCACACTCCACGCACCACACATCCAATCATGCACTTGGCCGATGGAAGTGGAAGTTTCTCAGGTCCAGCGGGCCGCCTCCTCCTCGACGTCGTTGCCGCAGTCAGACGCTCCTGTGTCAGACGCATCTAGAACATCCATCCGGTTGGCATTCCTGTCCGCTTTCTCCAGCAAGGCCAACTGGTCGAACCTGTCCCTCTCCTCCTGCGACTCGTTCTTCCACATCCCGGCGACCTTGCGCAGGAAACCTCGGGCAGCGGGCAGGCGGCTGGCAGTTGGCAGGTCCGGGCACCAGAAAACCGAAATCCTCCTCCTCCCCCTCTTCCCTCTTCCCTCTTCTCCTTCCTCTGCGAGCTGCCACTCTGCCATCTGCCCTCTGCCCTCTGCCCCATCCGCCCTCGCCAAAACACTCCCACCCCCCTCCTCTCCCCCCCTTTTCGCTTCTCGCTTCTCCCCCATCCCCTACCCCCTACCCCCTATCATCCCCCCCCCCTTCCCTGCCCCCCGCTTCCCGCCTCCCCCCCATCTTGCCTCTTGCCTTGCCTCTTGCCCTATCGCCCTACCGCCCTATCGCTAGTCGCTAGTGGCCAGCTGTTTTCTTGCGACTCCCAATCTCCAATCTTGCGATCTTGCGACCCTCGCTCCTCTCTCCTGGGTCCTGTGCCCTGGGGTCCTGGGCCCTCCCGCCCCCCCCCTCCTTCCTCATTATTTCTTCCTGCCCCCCTCCGCCCCCCTCCTGGCGCCCTGGTGCCCTGGGCCCTTGGCCCTGGGGCCCTAGGGGGCCCAGGGGCGGCAGGCGGCAGGAGCAGAGAGATTTCCGATCCCAGGAGAACCTCCTCTCTTGATCTCTTTCGCTGCGTCCACTCCCTCACCAGCCATGCCTTTATGATATTCCACGTAAGCATTCCAACCGCAGTAGCGATTCCGTTTGACACGATCATCGCGGGGGCGCCGCCCCCTCTTGGGCGGGGCAGGGGTTGTCTGCGAGGAGCTCTTCAAATGCTTGAATTGTTGCCACGCCTCTTTCCCAAAGCGAGCGACGCATACATTTTCAAAGCTGGGCGTCTTACCGTTGGCTGAATCGATATGCGCTCGGGTCTGCGAGTGCCCGACCTCCCTGTCGAATATGGACAAGTCTGTCTGCCACATACATCAGCTCGGTGATGACTGCCCTAGCCTCCGCGGCCAGCACGTCCCCAGGGCACGTCAAGGTGTCGTGGAATGGCTTCAAGCCCCGCGGTAGACAGCAGGGGCTCAAGTCATAGAATTCTCGAGCAATCCGCTGCTGCAGCTCCACGTCGGGGCTCAAAGTCAAGATCAACCTCCACGGATATCGGAGAGAACCAGCGCACGTCTTCAACAACAGGTGGGCCAGGGCAGGCAAGAGACTCTGCCATATTTTGGTGATCCCAACTTTGTGACCAGCTCTGTTGAACTCCATGACGCTATCCCAGTAGGCGCTACCCTCAGGCTGTAGCGTGGCGCCGCCGTCAGCCAACGCCTTCCACGCTGGTGATCGAGCTGGGTCAAAGAACTCGAGCATCGATTCTAGTTTTGATTTTGGAACCTCGCTTTCGGGGAGCCTCGGCATGTCAGCATCCCTCCGTTTCTGTTTCGCTTTCAGCCCGTCCCGGGACATAATCCAGGCCATGACGTGTTGAGCGAACCCCGCGCTGCGCAGGACGAGCAGCAGCGATCTGCATGTGGCCCCCGCCTGCAGGAACCTTGGAATCTCAGAGGCAGCGATCAGCGCGTCAGCAGGAACTGAGCACCACATCCGATCACATCGCCGATCACATCCGATTATCCGATTCACACGGGCTGATCTCTGCTCGAATTTATAATCTCATTTCGCCGATTGACTATTGAGTTTCCAAGTGTCGAATTGAGAATGCGACCAGCAATCAACAATCGCTCGGAAAGCTGGGAAGTGAGAAAGCGCGATCAAAGATCAAGACACAAGACCCCCATAAACCAAATGCAAGACAGCACTCGTCGAGCGATCGACGATCGACTAGAGACTAGAGACTAGAGACTAGAGGCCAGGGGATGTTGGATGTTGGATGCGGTTGATTTGCACGCCGAGCTGCTGAGTGCTGAGCCCCAGCCCCCAGCGCCTGGGCGCTGAGCGCTGAGCTGCCGAGAGGAGAGCGCAGCAGCTAATAGCTAACAGGCCAATCCTAAGCTCCTAAGCCTGGCACTCCCACGTCTTCTGGGTCCGAAAGTTGTGAATGACGTGCCAGTGGTCGTCATTGTTGGCGTCGAGGCCCAGGTTTGCATTGCCATCGCCGCCGCCGTCTCTCTGTGGGGACGCGCGGGGCCAAATATGGTGGAATCCAACGCCCAGCGCGGTGATGCGGATGATCGGCATGCATTTCCACCACCGCGACACCGACGGCGTCACTGCCCGCCGCGAGAACAATAATTTGGTGACCAACTTTTTTGAGTGAGCAACCGCCCTCTTGCGGCATCCAGGGCCGCCTGGGCAATTGGGGGTCTCGCAGTGGTACAAGATTTGCGACGACGCCCAGTTCCCCACGAAGTGCCCCAGCACCTCATCTCTGAATCTCTTCCGGCCTTTCGACAAGAGTTCGTCCGGCAACGAATTGCACCAGGTCATTCGCAGGAGCTGCTCCGCTACGGTCAGGTGCCTGCCTGGCCGAGAATGGTTGTGCACGACCTTGCAAGTTTCCAGCAACTCAGCAAATCTCCCTCCTCTCTCCTCTCTCCTCTCTCCTCTCCCCCTTTCCCATTTCCCCATCCGCATCCCCCCTCCTTTCCACCTCTCTCCTCTCTCCTCCCCCAATCCCCAATCCCCCATTCCCCATCTCCCCTCCTCTCTCCCCTCCCCCCGCCCCCCGCCCCTGCCCCCTGCGCCCATGCCCTCCCGCCGTGCCGCCCCCGCCGTGCCGCTTGCCGCCTGCGACCGATCAAAATAGCAAAGTGGCGAAGTGGCGTTGCGCGCGTGCTCGCCGTGGAGTTCCCGAAGACCAATCAATCTCAGATCTCATCATACTCAGACACACTCAAACAAAAAGGGGAGTGCGGGGTGTTAGCGGTTAGCGCGCGAGCGCGTCAGCGGCTTGCTCGGAGCAGAGATTGTCGGAAGAAGCGGGGGGGACGATTGCAACGCGCCCTGGGCCCTGGGGTAGCGGGTAGCGGGAAGCGCGTAGCGCGAAGCTGCGAAATTGGGCAGCTGGGCGCCCGGCAATCACGTCTCTGGCAAGGATTCTCATGGTCGAGCTCAGCAACTTAGTCCAGTAGGACGACACGTCGAAGATGTGGGCAGCCCTGTAAAGCTTCGTGTTGATGTCATCCTGCTTCAACAGTGGCACCACCGATCGGTGAAGAACATGAACCATACACGGGAAAGACGCAATCAGTACATGAGCTAGCTCGCCGCGCCAGCAGCAGGGATTCCATGTACGCCTGGGCTGGGGGCTGGGGGCTAGGGGCTAGGGGCTGGGGCCCGGAGCTAAGTGCCCAGGGGACGTTGGCCTCTGGAGTCCAGAGTTGAAAGCTGAAAGCTGAGAGCTGAGAGCAGGGAGTAGAGAGTAGGGAGTAGGGGGCAGGAGGTGGGACGGTAGGAGGTAGGACGTAGGACGGAGGACAGGCGATGAGGGCAGAGCAGAGGAGGAGGAGATGGAGGAGGAGGGGAAAAAGGATAATAATAATGGGGGAGGATGTGGAACGTGGAGAAGGGCGAAGAGCGAAGAGCGAAGAGCAAGGAGCAAGGAGGGACATGCGAGGAGTGCACGAGGAGAGGAGGAGCGGGCCGCCGCGGGCCGCAGGCAGCCCCACGCTCGACGCCCTGACGCCCTGAGCCCTGAGCTCGGAGCTATGAGAGCTCTAACCTCTAACCTCTAACCTCTAACGCTCCAAAGCTCCCGAGGGCCCAAGAGGGGGGCGGTGGCCAGGGGCCAGGGGCCGAGGGCCGCTTAAGTTTTGAGTAATGGAATGATCATGTTCTTCTGTGCACGCTGTTCGCTTCTGGCTCCTGGCTTTTTGCTCGTCGCCCCCCCGTGGCCTTCAATCTCCCCTCGTTTTCCGTTTTCCTCCTCGTAGTTCGTAGTCCGTAGTCTTGCTAATTGCTAATTGCCAATCGCTCGTCGTCGGTCGCTAATCGCTAATCGCTACCCCCCCCCATCCACCTCCCGCTCCTCTCTTCTTATTTCTTATCTTCTTAGATTATTACGTCGCGGTCCCCCCTCTTCGTTGGTCGTTTGATATTTTCCCTCTCCCTGCTCATCGCCCCTTCTCCCCTGCATCTTTTATCCCCCCTCGCTCCTCACTCCTCGCACCTCCTCCTCCTCCCTCTCCTCCTGTTCCCTCCTCCCCCTCCTCCTCCTTCCCCCGCGCCCCCCTGGCCCCCTGGCCCCTGGCCCCCGACTCCACTGGCCACTGGCCCCCCGGCCCCACTGGCCCAGTGACCACTGACCACGAACCTGGAAGCATGGAAGCCCGAAGCCTGGTGCAACTGACCACTGACCACTTTGAACTTTGAACCTTGATTGGCCCACGCCCAATGCCCCCCCCCTCCCCACCCACGCCCCATGCCCGGGCGCCTGAAATCGCCTGTTGGAAGAAGCTTGATCCGCAATAGTCATGAACCATATCCATTTCACCACTGATTCGGCAGGCAGCTGCATACCACTGATATCAAGGGGGCTGCGCATGGAAAGGGCTGACCATATATTCTCTGCTGTCGTGCGTTCTAACATCGTTGGGAACATGACCCACGGAATCGGCGCGGCCATGTTGTTAGTTTTGATGTAAGCGATGGCGTCCATCACTTGCACAACCTGATCTACTGAAACACCCGGCCCGTCAACGCCAACGTCGTCGTCGCCAACCATTGGTGCTCCATCATCGACCACGGGTGCTCCAGCAGATCCAGCATCGACAACAATTGGTGCTCCAGCATCGCTGACTGGTGCTTCATCATCGCCGATGGTCTCCAAGAAACAGGTGATGTGCTGCTGGGTCTCGTCCCACTTCAATTGCATCGACAACACCAGCGTTCTCAGAGCGGCCACCGGCTGCAGAACGCGCTGGAGTGCATCATTGCGGTGACGAACATACCTCCAGAGCGTCCACCTGGGGGCTTCGGGTTTGGGGGGGCACATTAGCACATTGATCAGGAGCTCAATGGCTGACCGGCTGACCGGCTGACCGGACCCCTTACAAGTTACACCGCGACCTTTTAGACTTGGGACTTGGCCCTGGGCCCAGGGCCCAGGGGCCCCTCCTCCTCCTTCCTCCTCCTCCTCCCCCCTCGCCTCTCGCCCCCTCCTCATTCTCCTCCTTCCCCTCCTCCTTCCTCCTCCTCCTCCCCCCCCCTTCAGCCCTTAGCCCTTAGCCATTAGCCATTAGCCCATAGCCCTTAGCTCTTAGCTCTTAGCCACGCGGGTTGCGGCGCACAGGCGCACAGGGCACTCCAGGACTCCAGGACAGGACTCCAGGACACTCGGACACTGCTCCTCCTCCTCCTCCCTCCTCCTCCCTCCTCCTCCTCCTCCTCCTCCTCCTCCTCCTCCTCCTCCTCCTCCTCCTCCTCCTCTCCTCCTCCTCCTCCCTCGTCTTCCCTCCTTCCTCCTCCTCCTCCTCCTCCTCCTCCTTCCTCCTCCTCCTCCTCCTCCTCCTCCTCCTCCTCCTTCCTCCCCCCCCCTCCTCCTCCTCCTCCTCCTCCTCCTCCTCCTCCTCCTCCTCCTCCTCCTCCTCCTCCTCCTCCTCCTCCTCCTCCTCCTCCTCCTCCTCCTCCTCCTCCTCCTCCTCCTCCTTCCTCCTCCTCCTCCTCCTCCTCCTCCTCCTCCTCCTCCCCTCCCCCTCTCCTCCTCCCTCCTCCCTCCCCCTCCTCCTCCTCCTCCTCCTCCTCCTCCTCCTCCTCCTCCTCCCCTCCTCCTCCTCCTCCTCCTCCTCCTCCTCCTCCTCCTCCTCCTCCTCCTCCTCCTCCTCCTCCTCCTCCTCCTCCTCCTCCTCCTCCTCCTCCTCCCTCCTCCTCTCCTCCTCCTCAACCCTCCTACCCTCCTACCCTCCTCCTCCCCCCCGTCCTCCACCTCCTCATCTCCCCCTCCTCCTTCTCCTCCTCCTCCTCTTCCTCTCTTCCTCCTCTTCCTCTCTTCCTCCTCCCCCCCCTCCTCTTCCTCTCCCCCCCCTCCTCTTCCCTCTTCCTCCTCCTCCTCCTCCTCCTCCTCCTCCTCCTCCTCCTCCTCCTCTCCCCCCCCTCCTCTCCCTCTCTCCCCCCCCTTCCCCCCCCCGCCCGGGAAACAGCCCGGCGCCCGGGCCCCCAGCCCGCAGCGCGCCTTCGAATCGTAATCATCTTCTCGATCCGGATGCCCCTGGCGTTGCTAGCGAGGGACTGCGTCATGCCAGCGTGGCGAGCGAACGCGATCTCAGTGGCAGTTTTGTGCGAGATCTTCTGCTGGCCCTCCCCTGGACCTCAGCGAGAGGCGAGAGGCGAGAGGAGGAGGAGGAGGAGGGAAAATGGACAGGAGAAGGAGAAGGTGAATAAGGAAAAAGGAATAAGGATGTGGGGATAGGGGACAGGGACAGGAGGAGTGGGAAGGCACTTGCAACTTGCAGCGAAGTTTCCGGCGAAGCTTTCGAGACTCGAGGCTCGAGGAGGAGGGGGGGGAGGAGGGGGGGGAGGAGGAGGAGGAGGAGAAAAAGGACAGCTGGAGGAGAGGGGCAAAAGACAAAAGACAAAAGGAGGAGGAGGAGGAGAAGGAGCAAGAGCAGGAGAGAGCAGGTAATTGCAGTAGAGTTTCTGGTGGGGTTCTCGAGACTGGAGACTGGAGAAGGGAGAAGGAGGAGAAGGGCTCCTCGGCTCCTCCCCGCTTGCCTCTCGTCCTCGCACTCTCATGCTCTCATGCTCCTCCCCCCCCTCCCCGCGCTCCGCCCCCGCGCTTCCCGCCCCCCGCCCCTCCGCTTCCAGCTACCAGCTGCCCAGCTGCCCCCTGCTCCCTGCCCCCCTGCTCCCCTGCTCATCTTGCGTCTTGCGTCTTGCGCCCTCCTCCCCTCCTCCTCCACCAGCAACTCAGCAACTCCTGCCCCCCTCCTCATTCCTCATTCCTCACCCCTCACCCCCCTCACTTTTCTCATCTACCTCGCCGCCTCGCCGAGCCCCGAGCCTCTAGCGCCAGCGGCCAACGCATGCGCTGCCCGCGCTTGACGGACGCGAGGGTGGCGATCGCGTAGCTGGGGTCACACTTCAGGAACGCGTCGAACACCCGCAGGACAGAGTCGGCCGAGAGCACGTCTTCGCCGACCCACGCCGCCCACGCCTGGCTGCCAGCGCGCCCCCACTCCAGCTGCATCCTGGTGGCGGGGCCCGGCGCGGACAGCCGCCTGGCGAGCTTCCACCGGGCTTCTCGCGAAGGTGCGGCCAGGATCAGCTCGATCTCCTCGGACGTCGGGGTCACCGGGCGGCGTTCGGCCTCGAGCAGCGACCTCCGCAGCGACGCCTGGAGGGCCTGGACGCCGCGCCACAGCCGGCACACCCGGCGCCGCCGCGGGCGGCGTTGCCAGCGCTGCCCCGGCGGCCCCAGCGGCGGACTCGAACTGATACTGATCGGCGTCGGCGAAGGCGAAGGCGGAGGCGGAGGTGATGGCGCCTTCGAGCGCAACCGCAACCCAATGAACCCGCCCGCCGACCCGCGGGCGCGCCTCGCGCGCGGCTCCGACCCGCGCGCCACCGCGGCAGAGGGCGAGTGCCTGCGTCCTCGGCTACGGCTGCGGCTGCTGCGGCGGTTGCCCCTGCTCGAAGAACTTCTGGCCCTTGCCCCGTCATCTCGAGCGCGTCGCAGAGCCGCCAGAGCCACCGCGCGGCGGTGGCGCGCCCCCCTTGGGCCCTGGGGCCCTGGGGGCGACGTCCCGCCGCTGCTCGAGGAACAGCTCATGGAGTCATGGAGCGGCCGCTCGAAGAAGGCCCCATGGAGTCCCGGAGTCGCGTGGCGCTTGGCGCCTGGCGCTTGGCGCTTGGCCCGACCCCCGACCAGAAAGAGCCAAATGGCTACTGAAGCTGGACAGCTGGACTTCCTCCTCAGGGGACCACCGCGCATCGGTGGCCCTGTCCGAGCATGAGTGAATCAGGGGGGCCAGGGGCCAGGGGCCAGGGCCAGGTGTATCCAACATAACCCGCAACCGCTAGCCGCTAGCCGCTAGCCGTTACCCCAAGCCCCAAGCTACCCGAGACCCAAGATCCAAGATAACCAAGATACCCAAGACCCAAAATGGGGGCCCGAGTGCGGCAATTTGTGGCCGCTGCTGCGCAGCGCGAACGGCCTGCGTTTCGAACGGCGCCCCTCGGCCCTCGGCGCTGCATCTCACCAGTTGGAGGCGTGGCCGGAGAGAGCACATGCGCATACGCAATCATATTCATATTCTCTCGGGTTCACTCATGCACTCACGCACTCATGCTCAGACTCGCGACTCACTCACTCAAATGCTCATACTTAATACTTAATACTCAACGCTCACACGTTCACCAGGGCTTGATGGCTTGAGGCTTGAGGCTTGATGGCTTGATTGTATCTGACCTCTGACCTCTGACCCCACCCTCTCCTCCCACCTGCCACCTGACTTATCATTTATCATTTATCATTTATCCGTGCGGCTGTTAGCTGTTAGCGTGTAGAATCAAATATCAAATATGACCCTGACCCCTGACCAGTCGCCCATCCTAAATATGAATTCGCACCATCCCAGGAGGGCAGGGGGAGGGCAGGTATCGGCCCCCCCCCTCCATGTCCCTTGTCCTTGTCCAATAATACCATGCGCGGACAGGACGGCGCTACCGATGCCATCTCAGGTCCCAGGGGGGCATTGTCGCATTGTCCAATAATATCATTCTCAGACTCATTCATACTTTTCATACTGAGACTTGCTCATGCTCGTTCATACCATTCATACCCTGACCCCTGACATGGGGCTCTGAGGGAGAGGAGCCCTGAGCTCCTGAGCTCCTGAGCTCCTCCCTCCTCCCCGTTACGCATCCGATTGCAAACGGCCGTTCCGAATCGTGATCCCGATATGTTTACAATTTACATCCCCCCCGCATGGCCGGGGCCCGGGGCCCGGGCGACTCCGATACACGGTGAAGGAGGACTCCTCGAGGCCCTCGACGTCGGGGTCACCCTGGCGAGGGGCAAGGGGCGGGATCCGTAATCCTCTATCCTCCATCCTCTATCCTATATCCTATCTTAAACTCCTAAACTCCTAAATCCTAAACCATCAATCTTGACCACTCAATCACAATCCTGTCCTCCTCTTCTCCCTACTCCCTACTCCTCCTCTTCCACCTTCTCCTTCTCCTCCTCTCCCTCCTCCTCCTCGCATTCCTCGCCTTCCTCCCCCCTCCTCTCTCCTCTCTCCTCTCCCTCCCCGATCCTCAATCCTCCATCCGCCTCCCCGACCCCCATCCCCCATCCCCCCGCCACCCGCCACCCCCTGCCCCCTGCCTCCTCCTCCTCCCTCCTCTTTCTCCTCCTCCCCCCCCTCCTCCTCCTCCTCCTCCTCCTCCTCCTCCTCCTCCTCCTCCTCCTCCTCCTCCTCATCTCTCATCTCCTCGTCGTCCTCCTTCTCCTCCTACCTCCTACCTCCTACCTCCCTCCTCTCCCCCCTGGGCGCGGTCCTCGGGGGCGTCCGCGGCGGGCGCGCCGCTCCCGGCCACCGGCGCCGGGCCACCCCTTTGCGCCGGAGCGCAGCCAGGATGGCCCGGCCGCAGCGCAGCCGGTCCCCCCTGGAAAGCACGGGCTCAACGTCGGGCTGGGCGTCGGGCTGGGCGTCGGGCTGGGCGTCGGGCTCCGCCTGGCAGCGGGTTCCTCCTCCTCCTCCTCCTCCTCCTCCTCCTCCTCCCCCTCCTCCTGGATCCTGGATCCTGGATCCATCCTCCCCGCCGAGAAGTAACAAGAGACGAGGGGCAGCAGGGGGGCAGGAGGAGGAGGTGCAGGAAGTGGAGGAGGAAGATGCAGGAAGATGATTCAGGATAGAGGATAGAGGATTGAGAATATGGGCTTGTGGATTGTGGCTTGTGGCTTGTGGCTTGTGCATCTCTCCTCCCCCCCTCGCCTCGATCCTCGATCTTCTCTTATCTATTATCTCTTACCTCTTACCTCTTATCTCTTCTCTATAGTCTATACTGGTTCATCGTTTCATCCTCTCATCTCTCACCTCTCCCCTCTCCATTTCTGATCTCTCTTCCATGCACCCATGCCCTTAGTTTATCACTCTTGTGCTCTTGTGCTGCACGCTGCACGCTGCACTGGGCACAGGGCAATGTACTAGAGAGAGCGCCGGCCTCCGCATACATAGATGAACGAGTAGCCCGGGCACGGGCGCACCTCGAGCCCCCTGGCGTCGTTGGCGACGTTCTTCACCGCCCGCCCACAGTGTGCACGCGCAACGTCGATCGCGATCGGCTCCAGCCGCGCTGCCTCCGCATCCGGCCACGCGCCCAGGACGACCATCCGCCTCCATCGGAGGCAGTGACCGCCCATCCACTCCGCCCTCTTGGCGGGAGCCTTGGCGCGCGCTTCCGATCTCCAGCACCACCCGCCCCTCCACCGCCACGCGGGGTCGGAGGTCGATCCCACGTAGTAAGCTGGACCTCCGCCCCCCGCGCAGCTCATGGCCCTCATCAGCTCCAGCGCGGCGCAGACCCGCTGCATGAGCTCCAGCTGGGCGATGTCCGCGAATCCATCCGCTGGCACGGTTGATCTCAGATTCCCAGGAATCCAGGAGGTGATCTCTGGGTGCTCCTCGCACGATCTCCCCATGACTTCCAAGGAGTCCTCCCGCGCACTCTCCCACAGCAGCGCCCTGCGCTCTCGCGGGGACGGCGGCGGCGCCCAACGCGCCCCCGCTGACGAGCCGCTCGTCGCGCTGGCCGCAGGCCGCGGCGGCGTCGTCGCCGCCCTCGATGCTGATGGCGACGCTGGCGGCGAGGAGGGCACCCTGTCGCTGCGGCCGAGCATGGCGTCTGCCAGCCACCGCCTCGGAGGCGCCGCGCCCGACGGTGGCCGAGAAAACGCACTGACCGCCTCTGCAGAAGCTGCCGCGGCCGCGGCCGCGGCCCGAGCGCCGCCGGCGCCAGCGCCTGCGCCAGCGGCGGTCAACCCAGGCGACCGCACCGCCAGCCTCTGCGCCGCTGCGCCCGACTGCGGCCGCAGGGTCGCAGCCATGGCCGGAACGCCGCCAGCGCCAGCGGCGGCAGACCCAGACGACCGCGCCTGCCTCGGCGCCGCTGCGCACGACTGTGGCCAGGAGGTCGCACTGGCCGCCCTTGTCGCCCTTGTCGCCCTCGTCGATGTCGTCGCGGTTGGCCGACCCCTGCGGCTCCTGCTTCTCGTGCGCGCCGTCGCAAGCCACGAACTCGCTGGCTCGTCCTCGGAGCTCGAGACCACGATGAGCTCGTCGGGGGCCAGCCTCCCTGGGCGCCCAGGGGAGTCCGGGTGGTTCCAAAGCTCGGCGGCGAACTCAGCTGGGTTCCCGCGTCCCAGCGCGTAGGGGGGCATGGCCGTGCGCCATGCGCCGAAACATGAGCCTCATGAGCCAAAACGGCTACGGAAGAGGGAAGGGAGAGGCGAGGGGCCAGGGGTCCGAAATCCGATTAGAGGGGGGGGTCCATGAGCTCCCAAACGCATCCCTGGGGCCTCCAGAGCCTTCAGAAAGCCTCCGAGATCCAAGACGGGCCAACAGAGCCCCAAGAGCCCAAGAGGCCCCAAGAGGCCCCAAGACCCAAGACCCAAGACCCGAGACGCCCCAAGATCCAAGAGGGCCCCGAGTGGCCGAAAGATCGCTCCAAGACGGCGCATTTGTAGCATAGCGCATAGCCCATAGTTTTCCCGTTTTCCCTCATAGCTTTCCCGCGCACGCACCCACGCCTCTATCTGACATCTGACATCTGACCCCCCCACGCCTCTATCCTCTATCTGACCCCCCGCCTCTATCTGACATCTAACCCCCCCGCGCCCAGTTCTCTCTTAGAACCTCTGGGGCTGGGCCAGTGACCTGTCGCAAGAGTGACCATGGTGCGCACAAATCTGTTCAAAATCGCACACCGGACCCCTCCTGGGGTCCTAACTGACCCGTTTTTCGAGCTGCGCCCAGCCGCGGCGACGATGCCCCCCCCCCCCAGGCGGGGCCAAAAAGCGGCGCGCCAGAGGTCACCCCAGCGAAAGGTCACAGTATGCCCCTACCTATGCCCTATCCCCTTATGCCCTATGCCCTATGCCCGATGCTCGCCGTATGAGGCTGATATTGTGCTCATCGGTTCTCCCTTCTCCTCCTCCTCTTCCTCTCTTCCTCCCTCCTCCTCGGGACCTCGGGACAACAGCCAACAGTCGTTCATGCGTTCCTTCCTCCTCCTCACCTCCTCCTCCTCCTCCCCCTCCCCTCCCTCTCCTCTCTCCTCCTCCCTCTTCCTCTTGCTCCCCCTCCCCTCCCTCCTCCCCCTCCCCCCTGCCATCCCTTCTCCATCCCTACTCCCTACTCCCTACTCCCCTCCTCCTCCTCCTCCTCCCTCCTCCTCCTCCCTCCTCTCCTCCTCCCTCCTTCCCTCCTCCTCCCTTTTCCTCCTCCTCCTCCTCCTCCTCCTCCCCTCCTCCCTCCTACCCTCCTACCTCCTGCCTCCTGCCCCTCCCCCCTTCTCCTTTTCCCCACCCCTTTTTCCTTTTTCCTTCTCCTTTTTCCTTCTCCTACATCCTACATCCTGCCATCCTGCCGCATCCCCCCCCCTTGCCCGGCGAGCCTCGCTGGCGAGCTCGCCGAGCTCGTCCATGCGAGGCTCGCGCCCAGCACGCGCCCCAAGGGGACGGGGCGCGTGCCCCAAGCCAAAACGGTCGCGCAGCGGCGGTACGACGACGACGACGACGACGATCGACGATCGACGACGACGGTTCGAGGCTCGGGGTTCCTTCCTCCTCCTCATCCTGCTCCTCCTCCTCCTCCTCCTCCTGCTCTCCTGGAGGCGGCGAGTTCCCTCGCCCTTCTCCCTTCTCTCGCTTCATCTGCTTTCGCGGTGGTCGTGGTGGTGGTGGTGGCGTGGTGGGGGTGGGGTGGTCGGGTGGGTGACGGTCTGTCGGTGGGAGTGGTGGTTGGTGGCGTGCGCGGTGGTGTGGGGTGTGGGTGTGAGGGTGTGTGGGTGGTGGTGTTGTGGTGGTATTGGTGCCTGGTGCCTGGTGTGATAGTTTGGGTAGGTAGCGAGGTAGTGAATAGTGGTGTGGGCGGTGATGGTGTTGGTGGTGGTTGTCGTGATTCGGTGGTGGTTGGGTGGCAGGTGGCGGGGGGGGGGCTGGTGGTGGGGTGGCCTTGGGCCTTGGCGTGGTGGAGTGGGTGGCGGCGAGGTCGTGGCGTTGGGTGTGGGTGGTGTAGTCTGTAGTCGTCCTGGTGTGTGTGTGTGTGTGTGTGTTTGTTTGGTGGTGGTGTGTGTGTGTGAGGTGTGTGGCGTGCGGGTGCCTGGGCGTACGCCGTACGCCGTGTGCGTGGTGGTGTGGGTGGTGGATGGTGGTGGTTGTGGCATGGGCAATGGCGGTCGTGGTGGCGGCGTGGGTGGTGGTGGGGTGGCGGCGGCGGCGGTGGCGGGGTGGCGGGTGGCGTGGGTGGAAGGTTGAATGGTTGAATGGCGGTGGGGCGGTGCGGTGGGTGGTGGTGGGTGGTGTGGATGGTGCTAATGTGCTGATGTGGGGTGTGGGCGTGTGGGGTGCGGGTGGTGCTGTCGTGTTGTTGTGGTGAGATGGCGGTGGGATGGCGTGGGTTGTGGTGGGATGGCAGTGGCGTGGTGTGGTGTGTGGTGGGTGGCGGCGGAGCTTTGGCGTGGGTGTTGGCTGTTGGCGCGGTGGTCCTGGTGGTGTGGTGGTGTGGGTGGTGGGTGGTGGTGGTGTGGGTGGTGGCTTTGTGCTCTGTGCCCTTGTGGTTGTTGTGGTGTTTGGTAGTGTTGGGCGTCGTTTTGGTGATGGTCGGTGGGTCGTGCTCAGATTTCCTACATGGCACGCCTCGGTTTAGGGAATGGTCACGATTTCCCTTTCACGTTTTCGAGTTTCAGGTATGGCTATGTTAGCACATTCCAAGTTTTAGGTATGGTAGTTTGGTTTATGGTAAACCCCAATTAGAGACATGTGCCCCTTAAAAGGAAAAAAGAAAAGCCAACTCTAGGGGTGTTGATACACATGATCCACGACTTCGCCGGGTGGGGTAATCAAGTGGCGGCCATTAGCGGCCTCTCGACCAATGAGCCATGCAGCGTTTCCTTTCGGCCCTCTCCCAAGGCCAAGACGAACAGGAGCATCGGCCTCCCGTCGGACCAGCCGTGCTCGCATGGATAACGGTGACATTCTGACACGACCCTCGCACGCCGAAAACCGAGACCTGCGGGCGCATCGGCGAGCAGCTGCAGGCAGTCGACAGAGACCCTGCCGAGACCGCGGTCCTCAAAGCCGCCTCCCGCTGCCATCGCTCGGGCGTCCAGTCCTTGTGCATGTTGCGGTTTCGTGCGCTTTTTATGAACTCGCCCCCCGCACAGCGGCCCCCCATGTTGCTTCCGCCAGCCTTTCGCCGCCCTCTGCTGACAAAGGGATATCGGCCACTCTGCCCCTCGAAGAGGCGACGTCCTTTTGGGAGCGCCCAAGGTGGTCTTCGTCGGCATTGGCTGGTCTCGCTGGGGCTGGCGTCGCCGACGGCAAGTTTCGTCACGGCTGTGGTCGTCCTCGTCGTCGTGGTTGTCGCTGCCGTCGTCGTCGCTGCAAACGCCGACAGCGGGCTCTGGCGGGTTGCACTGTTGTGTCCGCTGTCATCGTCATTGCCTGTTGCCGACAGCCGCCGTCGGGCTTGCCAGCACGCCAACGGGCGGGGCCTTAACGGGTGGGTCGGGTGGGCGGAACCCTCACAGGTGGTTCGGGCGGGCGGGTCAATAAAAGCGGGCGGGTAAGCTTGCCAGTACGCGAACGGGCGGGACCCTAACGAACGGGTCGAGAAGGAGGGACTCGACCCTAACAAGCAGGACGGCGAAACCAGCCGGGCGAAACCAGTTTCGGCGAAACCAGCCGAGCGAAACCAGCCAGGCGAAACCAGCGGTCGGCGAAACCAAAGCCAGGGAACTTGATGCCTGGGGACTGGGACGTGAACTGCGTGTCGCAACACGCTGTACGTTCATGACCGTGCACGTAAAGTGCGGCACCGTCTCCTCCGTGCTACACAATACAGGATGCCCTGGCGTGGCCTGGGCCCCACTGGCCGATTTACTCCGCAGATGGGGGTAGAAGCTGCTCCATTCGGGTCTCGAGGGGCACATCCCCAACTGGGGTGGTGGGATGGTGGGGCTGAGATACTGTGGCCAGGCGGGGATATGGATGGCGCTCGGGCGTGAGTTCATGGGGGGGCGATGCAGTCAAAACTGGAACAGTCGAACTAAGATTAAGAGAATTGTCGTCCAAGAAATCTGGGCCAGTTTCCAAGAGGCTTCTTTATAACACAGGCCTGGGCCGACGTCTGCTGTTCTCGCGGAGGGACGAACGCGCTCAGAAAACTGGGCCGGCTTTCTGGCAAGCTGATCGAGAGTCGCTGGCCCAGCTTTCGGGAGGAGGTTTCTGCATCAGATGCTCGACTGCAGTGGGGGGGCGACGCAATGAACACTGGTAGGAAGGATGCACGGGCAAGGGCCTTGGAATGCCATGCCGACACCTTCCGAGCGGTGCGTGGCCAACAAAAGTGGCAAAGGATGGGCCGAAAGGACAGAATGCAAGCGAAACCTTGGATGGAAAGTCGCTCATCCTTCCTGTCAGGGTCGACTGACACTGGGGGGGAGACACGTGCACATTTCGTGCTCATCTGTGCCCAAAAGGTGCCCTCTGCAGGGCCATTCTAGGGCACGAGGAGTGCACCTTTCGTCCCGTCCTCCTCCTCCTCCTCCTCCTCCTCCTCCTCCTCCTCCTCCCCGTCCTCCTCCTCCTCCTCCTCCTCCTCCTACTCCTCCTCCTCCTCCTCCTCCTCCCCCTCCTCCTCCACCTCCTCCTCCTCCTCCTCTTCCTTCTCCTCCTCCTCCCCGTTGCTCCTTCTCGTCATCACCGTCGTCCTCCAGGCGCTCCTCGTCTTGCCCCTTCTCGTCCTCCTCATGAGGAGAGGGCTCCTTGTCCGCGATGAGCTCGGTCATCCTCTCGTCGGATTCCTCCTTCGGCCAGATCGCCGAGAAGCACGAGGACGAGCTGGAGGACAGGAGGAGCAGCCGACGCCCAACTGCGCAGCCTCCTCCACACACGGCACCACCCCACACGGCCTCCGAGGATTCGGGTGACCAGCGCAACTTATCCGATTTCACTTGCAGCGTGTCCCCCCCACCTCGACTCCGAGCCTGCAACCAATGCGGATCCACCACAGCGGACCTACAGCCCCGTCCGTCTAAACATGGCCCTCCTCGCTCCCCGCCTCGATCTGCATCGGCCTTCTCGGCCCCGGCCCTGACACTCCTGCCCCTTTTCTGCCTTTCCTTCCTCGTCCTCGTCCTCGTCCTCGTCAGCGTGTCCTCCTTCTCCCTCTCATCGTCGTCTTCATCGTTCTCCCTCTGGCTCTCGTCTTCGTTCCCTTACCTGTTCGCTTCTTCTCCTTTTCCTTGACCTCCTCCTCGTCTCCCCCGATCCCTTCCTCCTCTTACTCGCTGCGTTCATCCTTGGCCTGCCTCTCCTTCACTGCCGAGCATCCCGGCTCCAGGAAAACTCTTGGAACCATCTTGGAGTTCTCTTGACTCTCGAAACCATGTCGGAGCTTTCTTGGGGCCCTGTGGGAGTCCTGAAGGCGTTCTTGGGGCTCTCTGGGGGCCCTCTTAAAGGGTCCCTGGGGGCTCTCTCAGATTTATCTTGGAGGCCATCGAGCAAGGAGGGAGGGTGAACAACGCCACCCCCGTCGGACGCGGAAGGGGCGCATCGTCACGCTCTCTTGGGCCGCTCGTGGGGCTCTCTTGGGTGCTCGTGGGGCCGTCCTGGAGCCCCCCGTGGATCCGTTTTGGAGCTCCTTTTGAACCATGTTGGAGCCATCTGGAGGCTGCAGGATGCTGTCGAAGGAAAACAATGCGATATAACAAACAATGGTGATTCTTCTTGGCCTTGTAAAGATGTTGGCCTGCGTCCTTGGGGTGATGCGTGGCCACTTGGAGCGGTCTTGAGGCAAACTTGACTGTCCTGGAGGAGGCAGGCTGGAGAACATAGTGAACCATCATGGGCGAGATTGTGCCGTCTTGGAGAGCCCTCTTTAAGCCATCTTGGGCGCTCCAGCGCGCCGCGATCCCCCCCTCAAAAGCGAGGAGAAGGGGGCAGGTGGAGGGGGATCCCCTCCCCGAAGGGAAAGAATAGGGGCGGAAGAACAAACTAGTCAGACCACTCACGCCCTGAAGACCTCCTGAAGACCTGGTACGATCGCAAAGTACCAGGCGTGACTGCCGCCCTCCGCGAAAGCAGCCGCGCGTGGAGGAGATCTGAGGAGGAGGGGGAGGAGCGATGAGGAGGGAGATGAGGTGGAGGAGGAGGAGAAGGAGGAGGACGACGAAGAAGGGAGGAAGGCAGGAACGGCCAGGCGGGGGAGGATGAATGGTGTGGTCAGACGGGGGTCGGTAATCACGTCGTCAGCAGTCGTGGTCTCCGTATCATACAGTGTCGTCATAGCCGTCTTGGTCGTCGCGCGTGTGGTGACCGTCATGATTGGCACGGCCGCTAATACCTCGACAACTGCTACGATGGTCCCGGCCGTGATGGAACGTGTAGCCGTAGAAAGGTCGGCGGGGTGCGTCAGGCCCAAAGCGCTGGACGCTGAGATGTTGGTTATTGTGGCGGTAACTGCAACGGAGCTGCTCGTTGTTACGCGGAAGAAGGGGCTCACTGCCAATTGGCACCCAGCACAGTCTCTGCGCTGCCGCGCTGGAGCTGCCGGCGGTGCCGCTGCCGCCACAGCCTTACTCTATCCCCCCCTCTCTTCCAACTCCTGCTCGTCCTCCTCCTTCTCTGTTCCGCCCCCCTCCTTCCTGGTCCTCTTCCTCCCCGTCTTCCTCTTTCGCAGATCCTCCTCCCCCCTCCCTCCTCCCCTCCTGCACCTCATCCTTCCCCTCCTCCTCCTCCTCCTCCTCCTCCTCCTCCCACGCAACTTTCTTTCCTCCTTCCCCTTCTCCTTTTCTGCTCGGTCCAAATGCCTGGATCCCCTACACTGCAAGAGCGTGAACATCCAGAGCACAAGATGATGAGCCATGGTGCCATGGTCGGCTGCAACAGCACACCACAGCTCGCTGCACGACCCCACAAAGTCCTGCCTGGCCACGCAAGCACCCAAGAGTCAAGTCATTCTCGCCCGGCGCTGCCTGAAGCAACGCGTGTGCGGCCACGAGCCTGCAGAGACAAAAAGTTCGAACAAGTTGAAGAGGCAGAAATAGCAAGACAGCTCGGGGTAACACGCCTCGCTGCCTACAGCCAGTTTTTCCGGCCACGCCCGCCCCGCAGGGCTCAGATAACGACACCCCCAGTGCCGCCCCAAGCCAGCCGAAGGGCGCCACTCCCCCTGCCGCTTCCCGCCCCCACGCAGGCAACAGGCGGAGCACCCAGGCCGTGGGACGAATGGGTGGGGATCCCCCGATGAACCGCCCGCAGGTGACCCGCGTCCCCGCCCGAGCCCTGGCGGAGTACCAGGTGGGCCACCTCAAGGGGGACGCAAAGTGGCCGCGAGAGTGCAATTTTCTCTCCCCCTGGCCCAATGCGGGCAAACAGGGGCGACGAACGGGCTGCAACCCGCCTGCTCTTCTGGGGCGCCCGAGGGCACCCAGTGGCACAGGTGCCTCCTCCTCCTCCTCCTCCTGCTCCTCCTCCTCCTCCTCCTCCTCCTCCTGCTCCTCCACCTCCTCCTCCTCCTCCTCCTCCTCCTCCTCCTCCTCCTCCTCCTCCTTCCTGCCTCTCCCACCCCATGGCCCGTCCTTCAGGCGCACGTACTTGCCCCGCCCTTGGCTGCGCAAGACGACCTGTCGCCCGGGGGGGGGATCCCGAGGCCGCTGCGGGACCCCGATCGGGGGGACGCCGGCGCGCCAGCGAGGAATGAGCGGGGGAAGGGAAGGAAGTAGTGTGGAAGAGAAGAGGAGGAGGAGGAGAAGGAGGAGGAGGAGGAGGAGGAGGAGGAGGTTGAGGAGGAGGAGGAGGAAGAGGAGGAGGAGGAGGAGGAGGAGGAGGAGGGGGAGAGGAGGAGGAGGAGGAGGTGAGGAGGAGGAGAAGAAGGAGGATGACGAGCAAAAGAGGAGGAGGAGGGAGGAGGGAGGAGGAGGAGGAGGAGGAGGAGGAGAGGAGGAGGGGGGAGGAGAAGAAGGACAAGGAGGACGAGGAGGAGAAGGACGAGGAGGACGAGGAGGAGGAGGAGGAGGAGGAGGCGGAGGAGGAGGAGGAGGAGGAGGAGGAGGAAAAGCGTAAACCGAAGAACGATCAACGAGGTTGGAATAACCCCCCCTCCAAGCTCCCTCTTCGTAAGCCCCTGCAGCGGTTTACTTCCGCTGGGGGAACTGCCTCGTTGGAAGAGAACCGTTTGAAGACCCTGAAGCGTGCCAAAACATTGTTCTCGGGATTCCAACGCCATGGATCAACCAAACTGTTGCATCCTGACGAGCCCGAATCGCACCAGAACGCCATTCCTGGGACTTCAACGCCCCGAACCAATGTAGCTGTTGCACCCACATAACCCAGAATCCGGCCAAACCACCTTTCCTGGTACGTTAATCGTGAGAATTGGTGAAACTCTTGCAAAAGTGCAAATGGATGTGCGCAGCGCTACGGCGAGAACCACATTTTGAAAAGAAGCCGCCCTCAATATGTGAAACTCTGGCTCATTCTTGGAACGAATACACGCGGCGCTAAGGTGAGACCCAAACTTTGAAAACGACCCGCCTAAATCCGTAAAGCTCTTGCAATTTTGGAGCACGAATATGCGCGGCGCTAAGGCGAGAACCACATGTTGAAAACGACCCGCCCTCAGTCCGTGAAGCTCTTGCAACGTGTATGATATATGTACGAGGCACTATGGCGAGAACGACATTTTGAAAACCATTCGCCCTCAACCCGTGAAACCTTTGCAGAATGTTGCAACGAATGCACGCGGCGCTAAAGCATGAACCACATTTTGAAAACGACCCGCCCTCAATCCGTGAAGCTCTTGCAAATGTTTAAAATAAAAGTGAGCGCCGCTAAAACGAGAGCCACATGTTGAAAACGACCCGTCCTCCATCTGTGAAGCTGTTGTCAACTCTTAAGCTTCAGCCTCATAAGCGGTGAAGAACTCTGAGGCGAAACGCCGGGCCAGCCCCAAAAACTGGCCTCGGGGTGCAACAGGGAGAAAATGAAGAGGAGAGCGGAGGCGGCACGGGAGCAGAGGCGGCATGGGAGCAGAGCCGGCCCGGCTGGCGGACGCAGGTGCTCGGCTGCCTCGTGGGGGTGTCCCTCCTCCTCCGCCCTCGCTCCTCCTGCTGCCAGCAGGCTGGCCCTCTCGCACATGGACTCCGCCTGTCTTAGAATGGCGGAGAATGAGGAACGGGGGAAGAAGAGAGGGAGGGAGGAGGAGGAGGAGGACGAGGAGAACGAGGAGGAGGACGAGGAGGAGGAGGAGGAGAAGGAGAGAAGGAGGAGGAGGAGGAGGAGGAGAACGAGAAGGAGGAAGAAGGAGGAAGGACGACGACGAGGAAACTACCACGACATCTATCTCCGCTACCCTTCTTACGCCGGCTACCACAGCCGCGGCCAGCGTCTGATCGCCACAGCTAATGACCGGCCATGAACGGTCGACATTTGGCGCGACTACCATTACATTCACCTCAGCGACCCTGTCTTCCTCATCTCCAGCATCGGCGGCGGATGAACTATGGCAGCAGTCCGCTCCCTTCCACGACCCACTACCCCCACGTGCACTAGCAGCCATGGCAGCGACCTCTTCGCAGCGGTTCATACCATTCTCTTCGTCAACCCCCATGCGCCATTTTTCGTATGGGCGCCCGAGGTCAGACTGGGCTCCCAAACCCTCCGCGGCATATTCATCCATACAGCAGGAAACTTTACGTGATCCCACACATCCGACGAGCCACGTGGGCTTGCGGTCAGACAGGGCTCAAGCCCGCCGCTACGTGCTCACCCACACTCACCATGGCTACCGTCAGACAGGGCTCCCAAACCCGCCGTGGTCGGCGAGACCAACAGAGGGCTACAACGATGCTCCCCCACGCGCCTACCTGGTGGCAACCTTCATCCTGGTTACTAAAGGGACTGGGCACTTGGACGCAGGCGACACGAAGGGAACAATGTACTTTCTACCGTGAGCCTACGTCGGGATAGTTCCCCCACTGGCGAGACACTCCACCCGATTTCGCCCCTCCCTTATGGCCGCCCACGTTCCCAGCATGATGCCCGCCCACTGCCCGCCCCACGAACCACTTGTCGTGGAAGGTGCGGGGGAAAACCATTTTGGCGGGGATGGGACGAAACACTCGCTGCTGGCCGCCCTGGCTATGGCCAGGGCTGCCGCAGCTCACTGCCGCTCAGCTCTACTCTCAACCCGCTTGCCTTGTCCAGCTCACGACTGGCCATTCTATTGTGCATCCTCGCTTTGACCCACTCGCTGCCAACTGCGAGGTTTCGCCAACATCTCCCACCCCATCGCCAGTCGAATGAACCCTGTCGCCATGTCTGACCATCTCCAAATTGTTCTCACCGCCACTTTGGCCCACTGTGCGACCGCGGTTGTCTGATGACAATGGGGGGAAGAGGACCGACGCATCCCGCCCGCGGCCGACGCCACGGGATGAGTACCTTTCGCCGTCCTCGGCGGGTAAGGATCTCCTTGGTCGGACTGGGGCCGTCTCCTTCGGACTCCGTATGGGCGAAGGGGAGAGGCTCCCGTCCCACCCTTGGCGAGTGCGGCCGCAGCCGCACTCATGCCCACAGTTCGCACCGGCAGCCTCACTTCTTCCCACCACCCTTTAGCCCTCCTTTAGCAGCTCTCCCCGTCTTCCCGCTATGATGAATTCCTCCTCTCTCCTCCTGGCCCCCCCCCCCACCACAGGGGAGCTGGAGGACGTAGCTACTCCGCCACTGGGGGGGGAGGGCCTGTCATGTGCTTCCCCCCAGGGGGAACAGCACCTGGAAGGTGGGGGGATGGCAGCGTCCCAGGAGCGAGAGTGACAGAAGGAGGATGATGATGATGAGGAGGAGGAGGAGAAGGAGGAGGATGAGGAGGAGGAAGCCGAGGAGCGGGAGGGGAAGGGGGGAGAGGAGGGAGGAAGGGGAGGGGGGGGAGAGGGGAGGAGGATGCGGAGGAAAAGGGAAGAGGAGATGATAGGAAAGTAAAGGAGATGGGGAGGACGAGGGAGGAAGGGAAGAAGGCGAGCGAAGGAGGAGGGAAGGTGTGGGGGGGGGAGGGGAGGAGGAGGAGGAGGAGGAGGAGGAGGAGGAGGAGGGAATGTGGGAGAGGTGGGGAAGGTGGAGGAAGAGGAGGTGGTGGAGGAGGCCTGGTCTGTGCTGCTGAGGCACAAGGCCCCCCTGTGACCTGCGAGGTGTGTGGCGACAGCGCTGCCGTGGAGCAGGGCCCCCCCCCCCGCCCCCTGTCACTCTTACGGTGGCGACGAGGCCGGCTGCGGAGCAAGCCCCGCATATCTCCCCTGAGTTAAGTGTCGGCACGTCCTGCTGAGGAGCAGGGCCCTGTCTGCTGCAGGGTCGGTGGCGACGTGTGACGATGTGGGCCACAATGGATCTCGGCCCTGTCACTGCTGGGGTGGCACCCGCTTGAAGTACCGACCTTCAAGACAGAATCCAACGGCAATGCCGGCAATCCTGCATGCCCGCCCGCCGAGGTACATACCTCCTGGATACAAGCGCACGGCAATGCCGGCTGTCCTGCACAGTCCAGCTTTTCTTAACAGACGTCGCTGCTAAAAGGTATTGCCCTTCACGTACCAGGTGCCAACAATTGACCTTGTAACAGGCTCCGGGATCGTAATGTTTATCAACCCAATCTTTACGAACCCAGCCGTCAAGGATTGGAGAGCCCGTATAGGCACACGTATGGCGGATGTCGGGAACCTTGAACCCAAACATGTTTTCATCTCTTGGGGACACACGTTGTACTTCCCACTCCTTCCGCCGTCCTTCCGCCGGCGTCCGCCAGCGGAGACGGCCTCTTTTTGCTTCAGCCGACCTTCACTTCTGCCGTCTTCCGCCGCGACGATCTGACAACTCCTTCGATCCTCGAAGGCAAGGCCCTCTTTGGAACGCCCCACATGTATGTATACAAGACTGCATTGGCACTTCGCGCCATGCACCTTGGTCCTTGAAGTTTGGTATGCAAACGGAATGGCAGGAAGGCCAAGCCGACAATTTAGCGATAATTCCTTGTTGCCTGTTCCGGCATCGCCGTTATAATTATGTTACTCGGTATCCGTCCTCCATGATGTTTACCTCATTCTCGCTATACCCTGCGTTTTTTCCACATCCTCCGCAGCTCTTTTTGCGGAGGCTCCTCCTTGGAGAGCCTCTGGGGGCCTCAGAAAAACTTCTCAAGTTTTCTTAAGGCCTTCTCGAGGCCGCCTGGGCGTTTTCTGGATTCTGGGGGCCTCTGGGGGCTTCCTCGGGCTACCCTGCCTCCAACCGCGGTCTCTCTGAAGGACCGGATCACGATTTCGAATGCTTCGGAGGGCGTCTTGGGGCCATCTTGGGCCGTCATGGGGCTCTCTTCAGCCATTTTGGAAACCTGATGTGTCGTCTTGGGGCTGTCTTGGACTGCCTGAATCCCTGGTTGTGTGGCGATTTTCGAGCCTCCCAAGTGGCTTCGGACGCCGAGAAGACTGCCGTCTTGGAGCGTCGGGAAGACGAACAATGCATGTTTTCCTAAGAAAAATCGCGTTTTCGAGGCCTTTAGGACAGTCCTGGAGGCCTCTTGGGCCATCTTGAGGTCACGTCGGTCACTCTTGGAGCGCTCGTGTGCTGTCTAGGGGATCTCTGGGACGTCTCCGATGACCCCCTGATCGCCTTAGGTGTGCTGGGGAAGGCCTGGCAAAACGCCCTGGGAGGCCCGGGGGGCCGCTTCGAGGCCCGTCCGGAGGGTCTCAAAGCCCCAGATCCTGGGAGTCTGTTTTTTTTTTTGGGGGGGGGTCCCCCCGCCCGGGCTTGTAAAAATATAGGAAGAGGAGAATTTACATGTATGTATGTATATATATATATACACACAAGATTTGAGGGCTCGCTTCGCTTCGCCTCAATCTTGGTCCTGCGGCCATGCGCACCCAAACACTCGGTGAATGGATGACGTCTGCAAGCACATGATGACCGTGAGAGGGGTGGCGGTCCGTCATAATTCCCGGACGGGTCATAAGCATTCCTGTGTTTGGGAGACGGCGACATACCGTGACGAGGCCATAGTCACCGATGAAGGGTTAGAGGGACCGGTGACCACGAGGGGGGTCGCGGCCACCTCCGCAAAGACGCACCCGAAACTTGTCTCTGGACGTCCCCCGGGCCAAACAGACTGCATGCTGCATGGTCGTCGCGCTTCTCTTGGGAATCAGTAGCCCTCTGAGAGGGCAGAGCATTGCAGTGAGACGATCGGGAAAGAAGAGGAGGAAATGATATGAAGGGAAGAAGAGGAGAGGAGGGTGAGGAAAAAGGGAGAGAGACGGTCGGGGAAGGTGAGGAGGAAAGGAGGAGGGAGAGAGAGAGGAGAGGACAGAGGGGGAGGAGGATGACACCAGGAGGGCGAGATAGGACGAGGAGGGAGTCAGAACAGGAGGAAGAGGAAAATGATAAACTGGGAAAGGAACGAGGGAACGAGTGGGGGGTTGCGATGTGCGAAACTGTCGCTACCTTCGTGGGCCGCTGGCGGGTCCAGCGGAGAGGCGTGATCCGCGGACCAGAATGAGGCCTCGCCGTCCCGGGGGGCTTCGAACAGCGAAGCTGTCGCCACGTTCGTGGCCCCCTCGTCATTGCTCCTTTGGCAGGTCGTGATCGCCCTCTTTCCGATGATATAAGTCGCAAGAGTGATGCCGTGAATGGGGAACACTGGTCTGCGGCCTCACGTTCTTTGGCGAAGCGTTCAAGGATACTGCGAATCCTTCAAGGCGTAAGTTGGAAATGAACGGTCCTGGGTATAGTCGCCTCTTGTGTACAAAGGGTTGGGTGCGTCTCCGGGTCAGTTGTTTCTGGAGGGTCTCTTGGGAACCCCGGGGAAACTATCCTTGGGCGTTTCTGGGACCTGTTGGGCCTTGATTGGGGCACCTTAAGCTCGAAGACGGCCCAAGAGCGCGTCAGGAAGCCCATTCGTTGCCTCTCCTTGTCAGAAGCCTCGCGATCGCCAGGAGTGGCTCGGGGCGTCCGGGGAGGGGACTCTTGGAAGCTTTTTGGGGCGTCCTGGGGGCCTCATGGGAGCTTTTTGGGGGCCGCCTGGGGGCCTCTTGGGGGCCTCTGGGGGCCTCTTGGGGCCCCGTGGGGCCTCTTGGGGGCCTCTGGGGGCATCCTATGGGCCTCTTGAAGCCGAAGGCTTGAAATTTGAACTTGGTTTTCGTTTTCTGGGACGCCTGTGCGGCCCGTCCAGATGGTCTCTTGGGCTGTCTTGGGGGCCCTTGGGGCACTCTTGGGCTCTCTTTGGGCGTCTTGGGACCTTCTTGGGAGCCTCTTGGGCCGTCTTGGGAGTCTCTTGGGCCGACTTGGACGTTATGAAAGGCCTAGAGGCGAATATGTTGAGAACGTACTTTTTACGATGGGAATGGGGCTATTTTGGCCTCGCGGGGCCCTTTGGGGGGGCCTCTTGGGTGCCTTTTGGGCCGTCTTGTGTCGCCTCGGGGCGGTCGCGGTGTCATCTGAGGCATCTTGGGCCGGTGTCCTCGGGCGTCTTGGGCCGCTGGGGGGCCAGTAAGAGCGTTTCGCGCATCGTTCGGTGACCTGGAGGGCTTGGTAGTCCGCTGGAAAGGGGCCCGGGGGCCAAGGGCTGCCGTCCAAGAAGGTATGTGCGGGGGGGGGCCATCCGGGGGGGATTTTTCTTTACAGGATGTATAATTATAGGAATATGTATGTAGATATATACATATATATATATATATATATATATATATATATATGTATGTGTGCGTCCAACCCGAATCGGCAAACGCATGCCTGGCCTCAATGGCATCAGCAGCACGGCTGCCTCCTCCTCCTCCTCCTCCTTCTCATTCCTCCTCCTCCTCCTCCTCCACCTCCTCCTCATCATCATCCTCTTCCTCATGTTCCTCCTTTTCATGCAGGGGAAGCGGCAGAAATGAGGAGGGAGGATGAAAGGCAATGAGAAGCAGGTGGAGGCGGAAGGCGTATCCAAGCGATCTCCATAAGTCCCTGGCCTGCATAGGATTCGTTTCCTCCTCGATGCAAAACATTTCGAACCTCGTATCCGGCGGCATGTTCTTCGGCTCCTGCTTATGGTCCTCTTGCATTGCGCAGGGAACGCAAAGGATCACCCGGTCCCCCCCCCGCGCTCCGCTTGTTGATGACACCTGCAAAACAAAAACAACCCCTGATGTTGTTGGCCCTCCCATTGAGGTCACCTCCCAGAATATTGGGGGCTCTTGTGCTGCTCATTTGAGAGGTGCTGCTGCGCGACGCGACAGGCCCAGCCGCGGGGGCAGGAGCAGAAGGAGGAGGAGGAGGCGGAGGAGGAACAGGAGGAGGAGGAGGAGGAGGAGGAGGAGGAGGAGGAGGACAGGAGGAGGAGGAGGAGGAGGAGGAGAGGAGGAGGAGGAGAGGAGGAGGAGGGAGGAGGAGGAGGAGGAGGAACTGAGGAGGAGCAAGCCAGAGCGGGGCGCCTCCAAACGAGGCGGGCCCCGGCAGAGGGGGCGCGAGGCGCAGAGGGTGCCCGACGCGCGCCCGCTGCGCGCCCGCCCCCCTCCGAGCAGCGTCTTGAGCAGCATGCGTGGACAAGCAAGCCGTTACAACAGTCTGCGGTGCCCTCCTCCTCTCCTCTCCTCCTCCTCCTCCTCTCCCTCCCCTCCTCCTCGTGTTCCTCCTCCTCCTCCTCCTCCTCCTCGTCGTCGTCCTCCTCCTCCTCCAAAAAGTTGCGGATCCCCCAGGTTGTGTGGGGGTTTCGGGCGGTCTGCTTGTTCCTCAGCGTGCGGGCGGGTGCTTTCTCCACCGTGTGTCGCGCCAACCCCGGTGCCAAGTGCGGGCTGTTGCTTTGTCCATCGTTCGTCTCGCCAGCAGCCAGTGCACGCGAAGCCTCCAGTCCGAGTGCACGATAGCTTGCAGATCACTTCGCGCTGCGGATCCCCCCAAAAATCAGCTGGGCCCACAAAATTTGCTGCTCCCCCCTTCCTCCCCCCGCAAAAAAAACTAGGTCCCAGAAGGTTGTTGCCCCCTCCTCCTCTTCGTCCTCCTCCTCCTCCTCCTCCTCCTCCTCCTCCTCCTCTCAGGGCTTCCGCCCCTGAGTATTGTGATCAGTGGGGGCAATGTAGACACGGCGTGCCCTCGCGATTATCATCCCCCAGGTACAGCACATAAGCGGGGTTCTCCCCAAGCCACGGATGCCCTCCCTCAGTTGGAGGCCTGGAAATGGGCACCAACACCAAGACAGGAGGCTGCCTCCACAGGGGGAAGATGATCCTTGATTTCGGCGTTGGTGGCAATATTTCGGTCACCTTGGAAGCCAGAAGACTACCACCATCACCGAGATCGGGACCTTCTTCCCTCGGTGGAGGCACACCGCCGATCTTGGTGTTGGTGTCAACCTCTAGGCCTGCGATCGATTCGGACTCGGACTCGGACTCGGACTCGGAGCTGCAAAGTGCACGCCAACAGCGGCGCTGCAGGCGTGCCCCGTGGGCCGTGAGCTTTGCCCTCGACGTCTCGTTGGATGGGCCCATGTTCCACCACCACTAACTACCATAGGTTGGAGAGGGAGGGGGAGGAGGAGGAGGAGGAGGAGGAGGAGGAGGAGGAGGAGGAGAAGGAGGAGGAGGAGGCGGAGGAGGCGGATGACCTCCTCATCCTCCCTTCTCCCCCGTCCTACATGTGGTAGTGGTGGTGGAAAGTATGCCCAACGGCTCCATCGGTGCTGCCGCGGCCTGCCGGAGCGGTTCTCCTTGCTGCAGGTCGTCAGTGCATCCGAGGTCGAGGGTGCCGCTCGCCAGGCGAGCCGCTGCCGGCGCCGAGCGGCGTGCCCTGTAGCCCAAGCCAGTCGCGTCGGGAAACCATCACGACGGCAAGACTTTGAGAACCCCCCTTCGAGTAGGGAGGGGACCGACGACATAATCGATCTATACACGAACATGAACCTTCTCGCCGAATCGACGGAAAAAAAACTCAGAGTTCTCAGTAGATGTACGCACCCTCTACGTGTTCGTCATAGATTCGAGGGGGGAAAGCAAACTTTGTTTCTTACCAGCGCTATTTTGGAGAGGAGGGAGGAAGAGGCGAAAGGGAGACAACGCACATACCTGATCATCGAGGGGGGAAAGCAATCTTGGGTAATCTATTATGTAGTCGCTCCTCTACTCGATTCCTGGCTCCTCCACGCTTCGCCCCCGTGAGGCCGCTCGGAGAGGGACCGGAGCGCACGGGGGTCAGAGAACCGCAGGGCACCGCACTGTTCCATCGCCGGTGCTCGGGCAACGCCTGGATGGAGGGTCTTGGGCACCGGAGCGCGCCGCAGCGGCTTGAGCCCCCGACCCCGCTGTCTCCGGCCACAGGGGAAGAGGGCAACGACAGCTCCGCTCTCCTACACAGAGGAGGCTAGTATACGAGCTTCCCAGCGGCAGCCAGGGTCGACGGTTCAGGTACCGCCAGAGCCCAGTATTGGGAACGAGCAAGGCAACGCCTTCGGAACGAGCTGCGACTTCAAGCAAGGCGTTCTGGCGGTGCCTGCCCGGCGCCGGAAAGATCTCCTGGACTACCCTGCCCTGCCCCAAACGGCACAAACACAACAAGTCGGATGTCCGCGCGGATGTCCTGGATCTACACTGGACCCCCCTCCCTGTCGCGGGGGGCGCACCAAGGGTGGCGCTGGAGGCGCCACCGGGGGGTCCAGCACAGATTCAAGAAATCCGCGCGGAACTCTTGACAGTCTACAGTCAAAGCCCATAGTAGTGATGCCAGGTAAAGATGCAAGACTCTTGAAGTTCCATTGGTAGTGTAGATCTCCTTCGACGTCAATATGGGTTCAAGATGACCCCGAAGAAGCAGGGATGCATGGGTAGCCTTTTGATGAAAGACTGCGTCCTTTCTGTGGATTTCTGCTGTGCGCTCATGCCGCGCTTCCTTTGTTCGTGGGGGGACGGAGGCCCCATCTGCCCTGGCCACCTCTGGGCGCACGACGGGGCGCTTCCCCACAAAGCAAGAGGGCGGGGCCTATGCTCCCCACGCGCCACGCGGCTGGAGCCCCTCGATGACAGGCAATCTCTCGCTCCTTCAACCTCGGCTGACTACTATAACAACAAACTTATCCCTGTCCCTAAGATGGGCAAGCCAAAAGCGATGACGATTTTAGGGATGCGCCCACAGAAACTGCGACAATCCTTAAGATCGTCATTGAGGTGAGGTGATGCCAAACATAGGGGCATGGATACGTTCCAAATGGCGAACTAAGTGCTGTTGGGCTTGGCAAGCACCGCGGGAACTGACAGCGAGCCCTCGGAGCGATGGGGGGCCCAGGATGGCGGGAGCGCCACCTGCTCCAAGGCAGCTGTAGCACAAGATTGCTGCAAACGCATGGAGACCTTGCACCGCTACTACAGCCGATGATGTGATCAAGAGACGCGTGATTCATGATATCGCCGCCACCTTCCTGGAAATTTCTCAAAACAAAGCCCGGCCAATTTCTGTTCTTCACGCTGGGGGGGGGGAGCGTGCTCGAAAAACTTGCCACTTTTCTGGCAAGTGGACGAGACAACCGCTGGCGCAGCCTTTTTCGGGAGGAAATGTCATTTATCACATGCTCGACTTTACTTCCTGCTGCTGGGCGCCTGCTTCCCCCGGTCGAGCGGCTGGGGGCCCTCCCAAACCACGCGCAGCGTGCCGTCCTCGCCCCTTGCGATTCGGATTGCGCCTCTCCAGCAAAGATCGGCGGCGAGCGGGGGGGGAAGTGAGAAGGAGAAGGCTCTCTCAGAAGGCTCGGACGTCTCCAGGCTTTCTGAAAACTGTTCTAGGCCTTCACCGGAGACACAGAAAACTTCACCGAAGGCGCGAGGGGCTTCTGAGAAGTCCCGCCGCCTTCTGAGATGACGAACGATCAACAAGCACCCATACCCATAGGGGGACGGAATGAGCTATGGATGCGTGTTGTCGGATGGGGGTCCCCGCTCGAACGGGAGCCTTCCCAGGGGTCCGACAACCCGCACCCATACCCATAGCCAGTCCTTCTCCCTCCGACCTCCATATGGGTATGGGTGTGTTGTTCGCTCGTCATGAGAAGGCCTTCTCCTTCTCACTGCCTCCTCCCTCGCTCGCCGCCGAAGCGAACTGCTGCTGCTGGGCTCCTGCTCCTCCCCGTCGAGCGGCTGGGGACCCCGCCCCAACCGCGCGCGCAACGTGCCGCCCTCGCCCCTTGCGGCTCGGACTGCGATCCGCCGCCGAGGCGAGCTGCTGCCGCGGCTGGGCTCCTGCTTCCCCCAGTCGAGCGGCTGGGGGCCCTCCCACTCCACGCGCAGCGTGCCGTCCTCGCCGGCCACGATGTAGCCTCTGGGGGCCCGCTGGCGGGCTCAGGCAGCCCGCGCCGCGCAGCTGACCGGCGCAGCCGGGCATCCAGATCTCCAGAATCCTCGACCCACTCGAGCCATGAAGGAATCACGA
This sequence comes from Prorocentrum cordatum, assembly GCA_963575745.1. Classification (NCBI taxonomy): domain Eukaryota; class Dinophyceae; order Prorocentrales; family Prorocentraceae; genus Prorocentrum; species Prorocentrum cordatum. The sequence goes on along the minus strand of CAUYUJ010007224.1, from coordinate 290,772 downwards.
CGGAAGGTTTTTCGCTATTTTCAGCCTCTGGGGGTCCTTCCCTGGCGTCGGGGCCGTCAACAAACGACTCAGGACGAAAAAACTGGTCTCGGGGAATGGGTCGAGACCTCTGGTGGCCGACGTTAGTGATGAGAAATTCATGACGTCGGGGGTCTGCGCGAGAGGAACAATAACGGCATTCGTCACCACACCTCCTGCCACGTTGAGGCGTGGAACAATGCCAAGTGCGCGACGATCAGAAACGCATCTTGCGCGTGATGACGTAACGACCTTGCGCCGCAGCTTACGCGGGCCGCCAGCGCGGCACGCCATGCTGGAGAAGAGGGTGCTCACGCACGAACTTGCGCGGGCAGCTAACGCGCGAATGCCGGTGAAGACGACCCCGATTTTCTGCGTCACTCAAATTTCTGTCTGGCAGGGTTTCCGTAAACTTCTAAGGGGCCCACCCACGTCGCGTACACCACCCCTACTACTGGGGGTCACTGGGCGGCCATGGCGTCTTCCTGGGGCTGCCACCCAGAATCCTGCGCTGGCACGGTGGTGGAACTGCCGGAGGCAGCTGGATAAGCAGACGGTCAGTACCTTTTGCTTCGCATGTCGCGTCGGCGGCCCCGGCGACACGCCATGCCCTGCGAGTTGTTGTCATGTCGCTCCGCTCCGCTCCGCTCCGCAGGGCGGGAGGAGGCGACAAAGTCGGGGCATCGAGGCTTGGGGCCCGGAAGTTGATAGCGTGCCGCGCCGAAGCGTAGTGGGCCAGAACTGGCGTCGCGAC